>LPNX010628182.1:54496-100464 GCA_001517045.1 Pseudotsuga menziesii
AGTTTAAATAATAATAGTTTTCTTTATATTTATTTAGTTATTATTAATAATATAATTTATTATTTTAATTTATTTATTGTATTTTTATTTCTGATGCTTTCTTAGTATCATTGTTATTTTTATCTTTATTACAGTTTGCATACTGTAACCAGTTTTGGGAAATAAGTTATAACATAGACATGGGTTTCTTATTAAATCGTCATTTAAGTTTTCTTGTACATATTCTTCTTTCTTCAAGATAATGTGCTATTTAGTAATTATAAAATCATCCACTTTTTGAAACATTTATATTTTTTATTTTCTAATACCACATGTTACTTCAAACTAGCAATGGAGAATTAAGTCCAAAAGAGCAATGCTAGCCTATGGGCAACTAAGAGGGAGGCCACTATCACCTCACCAACCCTCTTCTTCACTTTAGGCTGATTCTCCTCCAACACAAGGGGGGCTTCCCTGACATAGGATTGCTAAAGCTTAGGCATTTAGCTCAAGGTGAAATGAAGAGTGGTTTTAGCAACACAAGTTGTACAATAGGGAGATAACATGGTGATGGTAGACCAAGCCTAGTGCCTATCCATTGGGCAAGTGGAGTCAAGAATAAACTACTTAGAGAGAAAGAGCGATGAGATCAAGAGCAAAAATAGTTTGAATAAAGAAATTACAAGAACTTACAATCACATCTATCTTGCTGCCCACTATATGCAAAAACTGAATGTGAAAAGCCCTAGTCATGCCAATATTCAAAAATGTGTGAGGGTGTATTTATCAAAGTAGGATATCGCATGATAGCTAACTCTTGATTAGGATGCAAGATACCATTTTTTTCTAGGATACAAAAACTGAGGAAAATCCCTAGGTACTTCCCCTCATTTCATGGATGGTACCGAGGGTAAACCCTAGATTCTTCAGGACACAAGGCCAAGTCAACAACAGGGAAATAAGCAATTTCAAAAATATTCTCATTGTGAGCTCGATATGTCACTTATGGGAATAGAACCTAAGTGGGGAGTGTTGCCGTCTAATTCACACTTTAAGACACAGGAAAGTCACAACCTGCTATGTGTGTCCTTGGGGGCAAGTGAGAGCTGGGGACCACTGTCACCACAGTCCACAACTCCTTCGTTTAGGCAAGATCCCAACAGAGCCAAGGGGGGTAGTCCCTACAGGAAAGCTAAGTTCCAGATTTATTAATTAATTATAAATTAATTAAAGGGATCTTTTATTAAGACTAAGGCTAAGACTTTATAATATCTAAGGAATGACACGCAGCATGCAAATGCACAGATTTCCTTTAATGACAAGTAGACCTTGAGATAAATAAAGACCAGTGCCTATTACAAATGGAGTCTAAAATTATAACTTTACAGATTTACAACTGAAATTGAAATGTAAGTTAATTAAACCACAGTTTAGGTGTTATCCCAATTAAACAAGGTTACAGTATGGCAAATGAATACTTATGAACAATATATAAAAAAAAGAATGAGCAGTTAACCAGTATTAACAATATCCACAGTTGTAACAGATTGAATAATGGAACAATGTCAAGCTATTACCCCAAAAAATTTGTGTTACACAAGTTCTTAGATTACTAAACCATGAATTAGAGATGCCACCACAAGAATTTGCGAAAACTGAAATGAAATGCTTGTAACTAAAAAGTGAAGAACTTGCAAAAATAAAAGTGCTTGCAATGAAACTCTTGAACAACAAGGTGATAGCAATGACCTGTGTTTGTAGGATGTTTTGCAATGTCTCTTGGTTAATTTTAATAAATTTTATTAAAAGTTTTTCTTCTTGAAGTTTAGTTTTCGAACCGGTGGTGTGTCTACCCCAATCCAGTACTTCTCCAGTCAAAGAGGGAGTGCTGTTGTGCTCAACAAAGTGGGAGCAAAGCCCACCCGTAGCTCACAGGTCAAACCCCAATGGCCTGGTGCTCAACAAGGAGGACGTCAAAGCGCCTAGAGACCCCCCACGGTCTACTACCCCAAGTCGCCTCCGAGGTCACTGTTTTTAGTTGACAGGAAAAATGGCTAGATGGATGCCTATTAAACTAGGACTTCTCTATCCCTTGTCGTATCTCGTGAGTACCCCGAAGGGTGATAACCGAGTAGAGGAGCAGGAACTAGAGAAGCTTTGTTGGTAAATTTTAGGGGCTACTTTTAAATCTTGGTGGTTAATATGCCAGGTAAATTTTAAGCTGTCAACAAGATCAACCAAGCGGTATGCCTTATGGGAGGTGCTGGTACTTGATCTTGGACTGAAAATAAAAAAAATGTGTGATTGTAACAGAAAAAAGAAAAGTTGTCTTAATTACCTAAGCCCCCACTTCTCCTGCTTTTCATATCCAACTTGAAGTCCCTAAAGGGAGATGACAAGTGGATAGAGGATACACAAGGTAGATGGGTTGTATGGTTACTTTTTAACAGAAAATAAAATTATTGAAACTTGAAAGAAATTCTAACTAGGTAAAGCAATGCTCAACCGCACAGCAATCTTTGTGACAGAGATGGTGGTCTGTCACAAAGATAGGTGGGTAAACAGGAGAAATAAAACAGATTATACTAACCTCACAACAATTTCTGTTACAGAGATGATGGTCTGTAATAGAGATAGGTGGGTGAACAGAAAATGAAACTAGCAAATCCTAACCTCACAACAATCTTTGTGACAGAGATGGTGGTCTGTCACAAAGAAAGGTGGGTAAACAGAAGAAATTGCATAAACAAAAATCTAAGCAACTAGCTCTACACTACACATATACAAATTTACAGCAGAGAATACCCCCAAAGAGAACTTCTCCTTTGGGGTTTACAATGTAATAGGAAAGAGAGAAGAAGTGTAGTTTAGGGCCTCTTTTGGACCAAACTTTAGCTGGGTTTTTTCTAGCAAATTTAGGGCAGCATAACCCCCTCTTTCTGTGCATAAAACCTGCAAAAAATCAGCAACTTACTTGCTGGAAATTACTGCAGAAAACTGAACAGAAAGTTAGAAAAATTTAGTGTAAAACCCAGAAATTTTGCAGGAAAATCTGAACTTTAAAAAAAATGGAAAGCAGAAATTTTAGTGGATGAAAATGAATGTTTAGAGGGCTGAAATAACATATAAACAGCAGAAATAAAAGTCTATACTAATATAATATGGATGGGGGCCCTAAAACAAGGGTTATATTCACTATACAGTGAATAAAACCCAGTTTTATGAAGGAAAACAGAAAATTGCCGAATTGAAAATCTGGAAAAATGAACACTTGGAGGAGCCCTTCTTGGCTTAGAAAACCTGTAAATAAACTTGAGAGAGCTGCAAATGTAAGCAAAGAGGTGAGTACAAAAATAAATCCTACAAAATACTTTGTAGGATCTTATCAATCTACTCACAGATGAAGATAGAAATACTTCTACCTACAAGTCTCTCCACAAAATACTTTGTGTAGAGCTATCTAAGCTAGTACAAATGCAAATAAAAAATACAATACAAGTTACCTCACCACAAGAATGCATGAGATGTAGAGTGACGGCACAAATTTCCTCCAAAGTATTCTTCTATTATGGCCCAACTAGGGCAAGGTTTAATACAAAAGAGCAAGAGGCTTAGGCCAAATGCTTGAGAAAACATGGGAAGAGAGTGGGGAAAGATTCCGGCAGCATAACAATAGCATGAGATAAGTTGTCAAATGAGGGAGTGAGACCCTCATTATATAGTTGAGGAAAACCCCAACCCCTTGAAGATCAATGGCCGAGATTAGATCTAGATCTAGGTTAAATCTCCACCACTAGATCTAGGTATTTGACTTTACATTCTTCTCAATCAATCTCCACCCTTAGATTATTTTCAATCAATGGCTAGGGTGCTTGATCCATGTCTCAATGCCTTTACACCCTTAGATCTAGGGTTTTGACTGAGTGTTCACCCTTAGATCTTTTTTTTGAGTTAAAAACGTGGGCCCAACTAGGCACCCCTCTAAGTTTAGCTTTGACTCTACCAAATCTAGCGCCTTCCCTTTAGATGTAGCGTTCCTCTAATTTGTGGTAGACGCCCTCCAAATATGTAGTGATGCCCTCATTATAGTTTGACGTCCCACTAAATATGGTGGCGCCCTTCTAGATTTAGCTAGCGCCTCCTCTATCTTTTACATTAGCGCCCTCTCTATATAGTAGCTCCTCCACTTTAGCGCCCTTTCTATCCATTAGCGTGGGCCCTTTTAATGTAGACGCCCCACATTTGCTAGTGCCCTCTACTATCTTTGGTGGAGTCTTCACTTTAGCAAGCTCTAACTTTGGCTTTGACCAAAGCCTTTTCCTCCAAAATAAAGATTTATCCTTTTGACTTAGGATAAAAAGACATTCACCTTAGATTAAAATTTTCTATTTAATTTTTAAATTTTTCCAATTTTGACTTAGGAAAAAATTAAAAATAACTTGGAAAATTTTTATCTTGGCCATGGGGGGGTGGAAAATTTGGAATAAAATTTTCCTAGGCTTAGCAACCCCCAAACCAAATTACCATGGCATTATTTGATTTTTTCCTTCAAAATCAAATAATATGAATTTTTGACTTAGGAAAAATTAAAATTTCCCTAGGGGAGATAGACCCCTCCTGACCAAAATTGGTCTATTTCTTCAACCACTTATCTGAATGACATGGGACTCGAAGCAGTGGCTTAGGGGGTTTCATAGCAATTTTACTTTGCATTCATAGCCCCTATAACAAAATGCCATGCTTGAGCAATTACATTATTACATCAAAATGAGTTAATTAACCACCAAGGGGTGAAGTTAATTAACTAGAAAAATTTAATAAAATACAACAACATAACGAAACTCCGCAAGACTCTATACAAATGTCTAGCATGGTCATGAATAACATTTGAACCCTTAGCCACCTCATGGACTTGACTGTTAGAACGCCCATCACCACTTTGGAGGATTTTGAGTGAAAAACCAAACCAATTAAAATCGTTTACTCAACAAGATCAATTGGAAAGGGAAAAAACACTCGATGAGGGGACTTCCCTAACAACCAGTTCCATGGTGTGGCATCCATATCATATGACCCACACTAGTACATAGAATTACATTAATTTTCCCATGCAGGGGAGCGGACATTTCGTTTTACAAAGGGGCAATTGCCCTGCAGAAGTGAAAAATCCTTAGATTTTTCCAAGGTACAACTTGTACAACATTGTACATCTTCATGTACATGGAGTTGCCACCTAGTCGAAATAGGTGGGCAACAGGGAGGATAACGCTCCATCCCACAACCACTGACACTACACCCAATTGACAGAGGATGTAAGATACACATTGAACATATCCAATAATAAATGCACAGATACATGAAAGGGGAATGGGCCACAAAATTTCTTGTCTTAATAGTCGAACAATATTCTTAATGAGGAATTATGTCACCTACTGATTCAGCCCTTTGACACATATCTATTGCAAACATTTCCAGCCATAGTCTTCAAGAAGCAAACCCAAGCAACAATGCCGCAAGAGAAGACAAATTTATTCCATTATCTTCAAGATATTCCAAAGTTCCACCAAGTTTCTGGGACGCGGGAGCATGGGAGCAGGGAAACGCACATTGGGGATGTGTAGAGACACCCCAAAATTTTTGGGATATTTTGGGGGACGGGGGGGCGTCGAGATCCCTAACATAGGGGGCTAGTCTCTAAAATTATAAAAAAATAGAAAAAAATAAAAATATGAACCCCCAACATATAAGCATATCAATTCCTCATCCCATCACCATTTTCATACTAGCATCCTTATGTTCCCAAAGAGTTTAGTGTAATGTAAATGTAATTGTTATAGCCAAACATATCATATCGATGTTTGTTTCTTTTTATTTGTTTCTATTTCGATTTATAATGATCATTTAGTGTAAAAGCCTAAAATTTAAGATTAACCATTTTTGTTTTTAAGTAAAAAAATTAAAAATTCGAGGGGGGTGGGGGCGTGTGGGAGCCCCCATTTTCAAGAGGGAGTGTGTGGGAGCCCCCAATCCAGGAATCTCCTAGACCTGCATTTCCCCACGTTTCTCAGAAAGGGGGGCACTCGGAAACATTTCCCATGGAGCCTCCTAGCTTCCGGGGCGTGGGAAACGCAAGGGGCGAGCCCTCGACCTTGGGAGACCCGTCCCCATGGAACAGTGAGATATTCAACTGAAGCTCTAATGGGAAAGCTCTCCAAGTCCAACCATCTCACAAATGGAGAGAGAAAACCCTTATATAGGTTTGAGCTCAATTCCTTGTACAATAAACAAGTAATTGTTTTCCTAGATCCATTAGTTCTCCTAGGAATACAACAAAATATTTCATTTCTAACCTCCTAAAGAAACTCCATGCTAAAAGTAGCAATGAGTTGATGAGATCCCCTTTCATCTCCTAGGAGAAACAATAAAATAATCGTCCTCATCTTCAAGGAAAACAATATAATATTTCTCTCATGCAAGTAATTCCTTGAGACAATTCAACAATAATAAAATAACCTCCAAGAATATAGCTAGAAGGTAGGGCACCTCCTTAAATTGACCATGCAACAACTTTCATGAAATGATTAATAATTCCCTCCTAAAGTGCACCCTCCAAGTGGCAATCCCCATGTCCGAATAAGTCTCCAAGGGGTGGAATCTGGATGAATTAGGCTCTGACCCCATAAAATATAATATCCTCCAAACAATGAAATGGTCCATATGAGGTGTGCTCCATTGGAGAGAGTCCACACATGTGAGAGAATGAAGAGTATAGGAAGGGTGCTCCTAAATACAAGTGCATTTGATCCCAATAATGGCACGTGTGGCTCAACCAATTCCGTAGAGCTAGGGTGCTCATGAGTCATAACCAACTCTTTAGTATAGTTTTTAAAGTAACAACCTTCCACACGTGTGCAAGCAATGAGTTAACCAATAATAAAATATTCCTTGAGCAATTTTTAAAGAGTGTGCATGAATAACCACTTTGACAAGGAAATAATAAAATATTCTTTGAGTAGTTAAGGTGCCCTTTAAGAATGTGCCATGTAACCACCTTGACCAAGCAAGTAACCAACAAAAGGCCACACAAAGAATGCGCCCTAGAGAAGTGTGCCAGGGTTGTTATAACTTCCTTCAACAAATAGTAGAATATTCCCAAAGAAGAGTGTGCATCAATGAAGTGCACCAAGTTAGTTACATCCATGAATAATAATCTTTAAAACCGTCAACTAATTTGGAAAACCATGTGTTGTTTTGCCAAAACCATGAGCACACAAGGAGTGCACCCTAGATAAGTGTGCAAGGGTAGTTACACTGCATCAACACATAGTATAATATTCTTTTGAATGCCAAGCCATCCTAACAAAGCCAAGGAGGTGTAGCCCTTGGGAAGTGTGTTATGCTCTCAAGCCATAAAATAATATTACATTGCATGCATGCCTCAAAATATGTGCCTAGGAGGGCGATCCAAGGAGAAACATGATATAACTCAAAATAACCCCATTCAAGTGTGAAACAAAGCAAATGAGCGAGAGGGATCCATCAACAAGCCTTCTAATTGTCAAAATAAAGTCAAACCACCCCTAAATCACCCTCAACAAGTGTGCAATATGGGAGCACTCAACTAAAGGGGTGTCAGACACGTCATAATAAGGTGGCTCATGTGTGAAACACCCAAATATCTACTCGTGCATTCCACCTAGGAAGCCTCAAACCCCATCAAAACATAATTTACCTTGTTTGGACCATGTGAAAATGGTCAACGTGCTAGAGGATAATTTTAATCATTTCAAGGTGCAAACTATAGGCTATATGGCATCCAAAGTGCTAGGGTGCTCCACCTTAATGAAGATTAACATATCATAATCAAACCTTTGGAAAAGTACCTTCAATCTAACCATCACACCAAGGCACAAAGTTTTACATTTAGAACTTAGGGAGACCAAGGGTTAGATAAATGCATCAATGAAAAGCAACAAATCTTCAATCATGCCAACACTATCAAAGAGGGGGAGCACACTACATCATCAAGATTTTAACCATGTAGTAACATGTTATCTCAGCCATTAGAATACCATGAGGACATCTCATCCAACAACTACTAGCAACCATCATAAGCATCAAATCACCCAAAAGATAGCATCATCTATAAACCAAAGAACACATGCACCACCATTCCATCAAATCATCTAGCAATGCCATCTTGCCAACCTGATCCTTGTGATAAAAATCACAAGTGTTTTGATGAAAATCACCAGTGCAAGTCTCATTCAATATGAGGGGTAACAGCATGTTTGTGGTGTCATGTTTTCAATGCATACCTATTTCCTTGTATTGTTCAACTTAGAACATGAATAGGCTCGCAAAGTGGCTAATCCAAAAAACACATGCACCACCATTCCATCAAATCATCTAGCAATGCCATCTTGCCAACCTGATCCTTGTGATAAAAATCACAAGTGTTTTGATGAAAATCACGAGTGCAAGTCTCATTCAATATGAGGGGTAACAACATGTTTGTGGTGTCATGTTTTCAATGCATACCTATTTCCTTGTATTGTTCAACTTAGAACATGAATAGGCTCGCAAAGTGGCTAATCCCAAGAAACCCAAAATGTAGGTGAGAAATAAAGGTAACATAATAGTAAACAGATAGGTAGAGAAAAAAGAGAACCACAATTGCAATTTACAGCTAGGGAAGAATGTCAATCCCATTTTCAATTCACTAACCACAAAGCTGTTGTAATGTCCTCTTCTACTTAAGCACCAAAACACCCCCTAACCTACTTAATTCCCATAGGTTCGAGCGGGTACTGCATAAAAAGGGAATTGATTGAGGACCTATGATACCAGAGCAGAACAGCGCATTCATTCAGTATTAAGTCATCATTATGGTACAGAAAGCCTTATTTACTCAAGCTCAAAGTCAACAAGAAATTAGAATTGCATGCATGCAAAAAGTAAAGGGAAAACCCTAAAAGTACATGATAAGCTATATAAGAAGGGTTATCGAGCCAAAAGAATCATCCATGATTCTTATTGATTGAGTTTGGTTTCTAGAGCAGCAACAGCAAGTGCAGCCGCAGCAGTTGAGGTTGGAGATGAAGGTCTTCAGCTAAGAAGGGGTTTCAACACCGAAATTTATCTGCCCTAATCACTTCAGGATAGATCATCTAGATCTATCACCAGTTCTTCACCGGATTCACTAACCTTCAGTGATTCAGCACACAGAAGGATTTTTATTGCAGGTTCACATTTGCAGCTAGGGAATAGCTGGAAATCCTCAAAAGGATTCGCTGGGACTCAAGCTCTCAGTCTTTCCTCCGCATGTCCACACCATCTACCTCAGCAGCCTCACCATATTGTATTGGGTGATTATCAGTTTCATGTTTGCATATCTGGAGCAATTAGCAGCAAAAACGTTAGTGAGAGGGACGTGGGCACCTGAGAGCCAGATCAATTCGCTAGGTGCCTTAGAGGGGTCAAAACTGGTGCATGAGACTTCTTATCTCTCTAAGAGGTGTAGACCACCACTTCCACAAAGTTTCATCAGCAACAAACTTCTCTTCCCTAAAAAACGTCAACATCTTCATGAAGAGGGCACACTCGTAGCTGGGCGTCAAATTCAAGAGAGGAGCACTATCTTTCCGGCAATCACTGCATGCATCTTATCTCTGGAGAACTATCAACTTCATTATTAGTGGTATGTGTATATCTACTTACTGAAAGTCCTTGCCCTATAATCTCTTCAGATTAGCTATATTTTAGGACCAATTGGCACGACACTTTGCATGCATGTTTTATTCAGTTTTTTTGCACATATTGAGTATATGAACAAACAATATAGTAGCAAAGTACAATAGAATATAAGTTGGGATATTACAGTTGCCACAAACTCGAAGCAGAATGAACACAAGACCGAACCTATAAGCACCAGAAACCAAAAAAACAACCAATAGCAGGCTAGGGCAACTCAAGCTTTGGTGGGAGAAAGACAAGACTGCTGCCACAAGAGTTTTGTAGCAAAATAAAGAGAGTACCAAGGGTAAAGACCACCATTATTTTTTAAGAATAACACAAACACCTTGCAAGAACCCACACTAGCAATGAAATGAGGGCTAGGGAAACTCGAGTTAGGTGGATTCATGGCTACCGTCTCCTTCTTTCATGACTTTATTATTCGACATGCATCCGTTCTATTGCTCATACATGTTTAGCTATGCTCATAATCATCATCACAATTATATTAGATTTAGATTTAGAATGAAAGGATTGAATGGGATTTTGTCTAAGCTGCCCCATAACTTATTGTTCCTCTTGGATGCGTTTGCAATATTTAAGCCAACAAGACAGGTTGCTTTTATTTTTGCCCTTCACCTGTTCACCATTGATTATAGCTGATAAGCAGGATCTATTTATGAATGTATGGGGTGCAAATTGTTTAATAAGTTGATTTCCCTCTCTTTGCATCCATTTGTTTATTACACCTTTGAATAATGCACCAGAGAGCTTGGCCACTCTTACTTTTCTTTGATTTTGTAATTATTGTGCGATTCATGGCTTTTAATTTTTGTTTTTTTGGAAAAATGCATCTTAGGTCTTAGTTTTCAAACTTTCCCTATTTAAATTTAGGTAGTAGTCCTGCTTAATAATCCTAGGGGAGTTCTGTTGCAGCCTTGGGTTCAATAAGCATTTGATATGCAGTGAGAATATGTTATGTTCCCATTTCTGACCATATGCTTTCAAGCCCTTCACATCATATGCTTTTCTTTGCAATGATCTTTTGGTCTCTATTATATTGTTCTCTAAGGATAGCTTTAGTTTTCTTTTGGTGTTTGGTTGTTTCATTTACGCTTCTGTATTACAAATTTTAACCATCACTTCATACCTTTTTAGTATCATGTTCTCATTGTTTGCTCTTTGCACCAATAGGTGCATTCTGTAGCCTAGGTGGGGGAGATATGTAATATAACATGCTTTTAATGCTGGCTTGGAAAATAATACTTACATATTACACACTTATATAAGTCAGTCTTAAAAAGATAGAAAATAAAATAAAGAAATAAAACTGATTTCATATATATATATGGTTTTGTTTGGTTGGCTTGAAGGCTTATAATCAGCTCAACTAGGCTGTACTTACATCTTTCTGAAGGCTAAATCCATTGGCATACAGGCCGATACAATTTCGGCAGCCAGCCTGCTACAATCAATGTGGCAGACCACAATAAGGCCACATTCAGGCATCCACCATGTATGGTTGGGACAAGCCCACCAGGAATTGAACCTGGGGCTTCTACACAAAAACTGCCCCCAGTTGCCTCTAGACCATGGCTCGACAGACATATATAAATAATAATAAAAACTGAAAATATGTATATATAACCAGCCTAGATCCATCTTAACTTTGGATCTATCAAGAATTGAGAGCGATCAAATTCCTCGAGGTGCAAACCTTTACTCAAGCTTTTGCACTCTAAAAAGATTTGCACCTCGAGGGATTTGGTCCCTCTTGTCACCTGATATATCGAGGATTAAGATGGATCTAGGCTGGTTTAGTTTTAATTCCTTCAGGAAAACTTTGGTTTTAAGATTGGGTAATTTCTGTTAGGTATTATAGTTCCTTTATTCACTATTTACAGGAATATTGCTCTCTTTTGCCCTTTAATCTTTGACTGTCTTTGCTCTCTTTCTTTCTGTCTTACAATATGTATTGAAGCAAAGATTGCTTCAGAGATCAAATGTTCCCTTTGAAGCCATGATTATAAGTTTGTTCTCCCTTTCCTCTTACTGGACTGACTCTTCTAAATTTTCCCAGTATTGTATGGATGATTTTTTCAGTATTTCATAGATAGTATTCCTTTTGTCCTTATGTTTAGCCAACTGATTCCTTTCTACTCTTTGTTTCATAATGGTTGTAGGTTGATCATTCTATTCAGTTAATCTAATGCTGTATGTTCTTTCTGTTTCATCTTTTCTGATAGACAGAAATATTGACGAGGGATTCAAGTTCAGCGATGCAGTTACTGAATGAGCTCTTGAACCTGCACGATGGGTTTAATGACGACGAGTGGTTACAACGATGCAGAACATGCATGTTGAATATCTTCCCACGCGAAGATCCTTTCACCATATTTGTTCCTCCGGGAATCAATCCTTTTGAGGTATGAAACTCTTTGACTATGGCATATGCCTTTATGGGTGTTTTCTTTTTGCAAGGAAGTGTGTACTTTATTATTTTATCTTCCGTTTGTGAGCTTCCTGAGATAGGTCACCATCACATGAATCAAGGTATGTTTATGTGTCTTCTTGGTTACATCTCAATTAGTTTAACTTCCATAACTATTAAGTGCTTAATATTTTTGTTGGTTTCAAGGAAAGGTTTTGCTATTGGATCATCATGCCCTTCACACTTTAGCCTATTATTCCTACGACATTTCATTGCTTTTCAAGTATCTTCAGCATGCTTCCGGTTTTGTTATTAACAAGCTAATCTCTGGCATATGATCTTATTTTGTGTGATTGATGTGCAACAATGCTTATCATATAATCATTTATTTGATGGGTTTCAATGCAAGGTTTTGTTATTGGACCATCCTTCCCTTCACAGTTTATGCCTCCTTTTCCTAAGGCAGTTTCATTTCTTTTCAAGTATTTTCAGCATGCATTCTGTTTTGTTATCAAACACCAAATAGCTGTCATATGTGCTTAGTTTGTGTGATTGCTGTGCCAACAACGCTTATCAACATACTTTTGATTCACCTACTTTCAACAAAGAATTTCCATCTTATATCCTCGTGACCCATGTATGCAGCTTAAGGAGTTTATCTTTAGCCCAAATAACTAATTTTCCTTTTCTGGGGAACAGGAGTTGATGCTTTATCAATATCATGTAGCTATATAGCTCTCATTTCATTATGATGAGGTGCCTCACAGAGGTCATGCACTCAATGTCAGCTATGGTTGTCAGTGAGCAGTGGGCTTTATGGAGGCAAGTAGAATGGGAGAAAGAAATAACGATTCAGAAGCTTGCTTTAGATAAAGACTGGTGGAGCGAGATTGATTTTGTTATTAGCTTCCCAAAACCTTAGTTGCTTTGGTTCATAAAGATGACACATATAAGCCTTGTTTGGGAGAGGTGTGTGAAGGTATGGACACCATGATTGAGACAATCTAATTCATCTGGTTCGAGTTCGTGTTCAAAATCGGAGACCTTGAAATTCGACAAAAATTCGGCATGGAAAAGTTTGATGATAAAATTTGACAAAATATTCCAGGGACTATAAATTTTGGAAATTAAAAAATATTTTATTTTATATATAAATATGATATATAATGATATATATTGAGTTATTTAAATAGTATATAATTTAATAATTATGACTAAGCTTCAACAAACTGAAAACACAAGTCAAACTTGTCATGCATGAAACCCTAAATTATAAGTTAACTGAAAAAATTCATATGAAACATTAATTCAAAAAAAAACACGAACCTCTTTATGGATATAAGTTTCCTCACGACAACCATGATTATTTTGAAATTAAATAATACTTATAATTCTAATTAAGATTAGCGATTTGAAATTTTATGGGTGCTTTCTCCATTCTTTTGAATGTCGAGCTCAAAGTCTTTATGCTAGAGAAATACAGGAATAGGAGAGCTTATAGTTCTATTCGTGTATAAAAGTCGTGCACGATTGGTAATTGGTGAACAAGTGCCTCGATCAGTTGCAAGAAGAACCCTATTACCGAATTTGGAGTAGTTATCTTTCTTTGTTTTTCTTATTTTTGAGTTCCCTAAAGAAAGAAGTAAAAGAAAAACATAGTTTGTGAGGTCGTGTTGTTGCTTCAACAACGACCCAAAAAAAATTTGTATTTTTTTTAGGACCCCTTTGAAAGTCTTAGTTTTCTCCTTAAAATGCTTTGATTTTGATTTTCAGCCTTTACAATTCCTGCCCATCATCTAGAGTTCCATAGATTCATTTTTACTAAGGCAGAAAGTGATTTCTGATCCGCTGCAGCGGATGGTTTCCCAACTTCGAGCCGCTACGGCGGATCCTTCTTTGATTTTGGGCCGCTACGGCGGGTGCGCTCTTGTGTTTCAAGCCGCAACATCGGACCAGTTGTCGTTAGCGAGCCGCTAGGGCGAGCACAATTTTTTATTTTTTCCACCGCAGCGGATGGATTGTCGTGATCAAGCCGCTATAGCAGGTATTTTTCTCGTTTGCACGCCTGTTGTTTTTTAACTTCCGCTACATCAGAAAGATTTGCAAATCGCGCCCGCTACAACGGCGAATCTTTTGTTTTATCTTTTGAATTGGTCTCTGAGAGCTGCTACGGTGGGCTCATCCTCTGGTTTGACCCGCTACGGCGGCTGGTTCTGCAATTGTGTTACGGAGGGGGTTTTCGATGCGCTGCCGCTACGGTGGAGGCATTTCATGTTAATGTCCGATTCTGGGAAGGACTCGTCGTTGCAGAGGTTATTTGAATTCGGAGCTGCTGTGGCGGCTGACATCTTATGATCCTCGTTGATATGATTTTAAAGGCCGAGCCGCGGGGGAAGGTACTGGAAGAGTTGGGAGTTGTGGGCCGGTAGTTGCGGGTGGATTAGTATTTTCAAGACGCTGCGTCGGAGCATTTCCCATGATGACTTATGTCTTCGGCCCGAAGCATTTAGCGCCAACGGCGTTTTTTTGGTATTGTACGTGCAAGTCTTAATGACAAATTTAAAACCCCAGAAAGTCTTTTTATTGGCCAAATGCGAAGTCTTTTTACGATTTTTATCTTACGGAGTCAGTTAGGAGTTGGAGAGTGTTTCTTCCCATTCGAGCTGTTAGACGGATTCCTTGGTGGAGCTCACGTGGCGCGTGCTCGCTAGTCATTTTCAATCGCGGAGCAAATTTTTGACCGGAAAAGTAGGTTTCTAACCCTCTTTTTCAAGTGGTTGATCTGTTAGGATTGCAAAGCTGTCCATCGTCGATGTGGGATGGGTTAGGTGGTGTCATTGCCTGGGTTATAAGGGGGTTTTTTGCCCTTCTTTTTCATTTAGGATTGGCTATTTCATTTTAGGTTTGCCTTAGTAGTAACCCGCCTACGAAACCTGTCTGATTGTCCCAAGACGTTTTATTGCACAGTCGACTAGGCTTACGATGATTTTTCAGGAAGCCGAGCATTGTGCCGGTATGAAGCCAGTCGGCAGATCACTTGGGGGCGTTGGTATGGGCTGCGGTCTTCTTGTTTTGCTCAGAGCCCATAGGTTGATGGTTCATATGTACCGGTCATGGGATATCGGGCCTGGTTTTACACTAGGGCACTGCCGCCGCAGAGTTTGAAGTTCCATTGCACCTTTGGGAGAGAGTGTCTAGGGCTGAGTAGGGGTTTTCGCCGCTAAAAAAGAAAAACTCAGAGGTTTCAACAAGATTGCCCGTGTC
This sequence comes from Pseudotsuga menziesii, assembly GCA_001517045.1. NCBI lineage: Eukaryota > Viridiplantae > Streptophyta > Pinopsida > Pinales > Pinaceae > Pseudotsuga > Pseudotsuga menziesii. The sequence goes on from LPNX010628182.1 coordinate 69,906, forward strand.
CGACGTTTGTGTGCATAGCCGTAACCCTGACCCGTGCCCATTTTGCTTGTTCTAATGGATGAAACTGACTGAGTAAGGCAGATTTAGGTTTTTTTAATGTTGTGGGATATGTATACATATGTATTTGTTTGTATGCTTATATTGATAATCATTGTTTTAAATATGAACGCTAAGACAACTCTGTTTTTCGCAGGTACAGTTTACTGCAGAAATCATGACGAAGAAGGGGAGGAAGAAGCTTAAAATTGCTGAAAGCAATTCTGACACAGAAGTTGTTGAGGTCTCGCCGGCAGTGAAGACTGAGATAGTGTATGAAGACACTAAGGCGATTACAGGAGCAGAGCCTGAGCTAAAATGGGGCCAGATATACCCCATGTTGTTTGAAAGAAAAGTGCCAGAAGCTGGTTTGGGAGACCTAGCTTTGTACGAGAACATTTTGACGTCTGGGATAACTAATATAGCAACTAGGCTTGAGATTTTTCCCTGTGCGGAGGTCATTGGATGGATGTTGCCCAAAATAGACACAGTAGGAATGATAATAAATGATGAGGAGGGCAAGCCTGTTACATCATTCGCACCTACATTCATTTCAACAGCCTATAGTCTACCGGAAACAAAAATAAGTGTAACCACAGTGTGGGTGAAAAGTCTGAAGTTTGACTATACAACCACAACAAAGATGATGGTGGCTAAAGGTAAGACCTTTAGACACAAACAGTCAAGAGAATATGAGACTGCTCATCTTCGAACCCCTTTCAGGATAATAGCATTGATGATAAGCAAGCTATATGGTAGGGCTGATGGGAAGACGTATAATTTTGGTTGGATTCCCCTCATGTATTATGTAGCTATGGAGGGAACGATTTTTAATTAGGCCGATATAGTTACTAGGAACTTGGCCAAATGTGTCAAGGCAGCCCAGGAGGGTTTGAAATAGAACAAATCAGAATTTTTTATGTCATCTTTCTTAATACATTGTATACTCTATAGACAGGTTTGAGAATCTTAAGTGTGTGTGGAAAGAGGGGAAAGCCCCTATATACGTTGCATATCAGATTTTGGGAGCCCATAAATATCACAACCATTACCAGTTGATTTGTGAGGAATTCATCAGGCCCCTATATAAGTTGATCTTTCTAGAAGATTGTCCATGTCTATCAGAAGGAGCTGTAGAATCCATAAAATAATATGACGATTATTTTTTCACCGAAGAAGGAACGTATCTGAGAATGTATGGGGCACCAAAGCACCCTCACTGTTGCCCAAGTATGCAACAAACTACATAGTACATAAAGAGGCAGTTAGACAAGTATTTCTAGATGGTTTTGGAAACTAGTTGTTCGATATAAAGAAAGTTGTCTTCCCACCAGTACCTTTTTATGTAGGGAGCTACAAGTTCAACAAGGTCAAGAGTGCTCCAGATTTTGTCAAAGAACTAGAGATCTTCCATTTTGGAGAGAAAAGTTTCCACCGAAATGATTCACAAGGAAAGGTGGCAGCTCACAAGGTAAATTTCGAGTATACAGACTATATAGATAAAGAGGAGCAAGTGTTCAGGAATGTCTACAGCATGGCAGCTGTGAGCAAGCGGTTGAAGGGAAAGGCATCTGGGGTCAAGGGAAGTAGCAGTAACAATCCAAAACCAGATGAAGGAAAAGAAGAAGTTGCAAGGAAGGACCAAGAATAAAGTGCTCGCAGGCTTGTAGCAGGAGCAAAGAAATTGTTGGCAGAGGAAGCACAGAGGGACAAAGCAGAAGTTGCCAAACAAAAGAATGCAGAAGCTGTTTTGGATAAAATTTCAGAGTTAGAGAAAGCTGTTGCTCGAGAAGCTGCAAACCCTGAGCTAGGAATACAAGATACAGAAGATCCCACAAAGGGCTAAAATCAGGAAAATGAAGAAGTTGCAGCTGGTGGAGGTCAAGAGCAAAGCCCTGTTCGGGATAATGCAGAGAACCCTCCATCCACATCCAACAACATCCTTAATGGGGGTCATGTCCCCATAGCTGAAATGGGGCTAATACCATTTACCCCATCTAAACAATATGATGTGGCATGCTTGGAGGATATTCGTTTTGATCCTAAAACGAAATCCATTACGTGGAGGACAGAGAAAACCTTGAAGGTAGGGACTTAGCCACCAGTGACCACAGTGACAGAGAGGACGGTCATGAGTAATGTAGAGGCACACCCAAAGCAAGTGGCTTCTATGGGCATTGCGAATGCCTATGCCAATGCCCACAATGTCGACAAGCTTACATAAACCATTGAGCGGTATAAGGGGAAGATGGCCGAAATGAAGGAAGTTTTGAGGAAGGAAGAAAAGGTAGGTCGAGAATCAAAAAGAAAATATGAAGCTACCCTATCAAACTTTGAAAGGCTTCAACAGGGACACCAAATTTTAAGAGAAGAACGGGGCGATTTGAAATCATCCAATGAAGAGTTAAGTATGGAGAAAGGAAATTTGGAAAACAAGGTTGCAGAATTAGAACTGCAGAAGGAAAAACAGTACGAAACCCAGGTAGCAGCGTTGGAGGCACAAAAGGCTTCATTGGAGGTTTTGTTAAAGGTGGCAAATGAGCTAAGAACAGATATAGAGCCGTTGACAAAACATGCCCACATGCTCAGAAATAAAATTTACTAGATGCAGCTCCAGATAGTAGATGAGATGTTGAAGGTCCGTCAAGTGGAAGCTAGGTTGGAAGAGATTTCAGGTATAGCTTCCCATTTTAAAGACAAGACCCAGGATGTCCTTGAAATCCTTCAAGGGCATTTGACTTGGTTAGAAACAACCAAGGAACCTCCAGCAAATGCACCGATCAAAGACTTTGAGAAAGTGAAGTTGGAATATGAGCTGATAGAATTTGGGAATAAAGCTGCTGAAGAACTGATAAGGGCAGCCCATAGAACTAAAGGCGTTTACACAGAGTTCCGTTGAAAGGTGCTTACAACTTACAACCGTTGCCAAACATCTGCAAAGAAAAGGTTAGATGAATTACCAGAGCATGAATAGTACTTGAAACAATTGCAGGCCAGATGGCGGGAAGATGAACTGGGCATTCAGCTGATCAAAAGTTTAGATGAGAGAGTGCTTAAGAATGTAATAGCCCAGGCAGCAGTAAGCAACCATCTATTGGAAGATCAACTTTGATTGATTCCAGTCAGGATGGCTAATATAAAAGCTCAAGTTGCCAAGCATGAGGTCACTATTAGATTTCTAGAGCCATCAGAGTTTGAGACAATAGTGACAGATGCCAATACATGGAAGCAGTTCATTAATGAGGTGGCTGGGCCCACTTAGAATGTTTGTTTTATTGACACATATTTTGTAATAGTTATATTTTGCCTAAATTAGCGAACTCACTAGGAGACCAAGTCATTTTTTGTAATTGATTTGTAAAGGAAGCCCAAAGGGCAGGAAGACCAAAAGACATTTCAAAAGGTATAAGTATAGATCAAGTCGATGGAGAGAGGACTTTTCCATGCTATCTTTTGTGAAGTTATTGTAAGAAGAACTATTTCCTTTTATAATAAAGAAGCCATATTTTCCGCTTGAGAAGGAGTTGTGAAGTTTCAAATGCATGTTGTAGATTGGTTGAATGTCGAATTATTTTTGTTTCAGCTCATTCTACGAACTGTGAGATCGTTCTGACTTATGAATTACTTCCATGTTATGAATGATTTCCTGTTATTTTTATGAAACTCATGTTGTATATTGAGCAATGAATGCTTAACTGACAATAAGCTATCTCTATGTTTATCTTTCTACATGTATTCATGTATTCTGAATTATGAACAGCTATTTGTAATATTCTTTATGCATGTTTTACAGTACATTACTCACCATTCAATATAATCTTGCTCCCTAGGGATAGGTTAGATAGAGTTAGCTAGCTTAGCATAGTTGTTATTTGTTTATGATTTAGAAGCAGAAAGGGGTAATAAGACGAGAGGTAAGAACCTGCGCATCACATTGTGAACTCTTTGTTGTCTCTATCGTCTGCACTTAGAATAGGCACTTGCATATCATATATCAAAGAAAACTAAAAAAGACACTTAAACGGTGGACCGGGCCGCAACCGGTAAAAGCAAGCTTAAACCGTTACTTGACCTACGGTAGTCGGACCGTAAACTAGAAGGATTCCTACCAAACAATAACGAGCTAATTGGGAACGTTTATTGGGGAGAATCCCTACTGTTGTTATCTAGGATTTTCTAGGCCTCAACAGTTTTGGCGCTAGAAAGAGGGCCGCCAATGCATGGCTGGCCGAGGAAATTCGTTTTCTCGAGAACACTCCACCGGTCACAGTTCCGAAACCAGTTTCCCTAAGAGACCTAATCCTAAAGAAAAAGTTACAGAGTATCTCTACCCTGTTGATAACGAGGTGGTTGATGATTTAAGGAGAATCATGAGGGCATACGCAAAGAAAATTGGGGGATTGCCCATTATTCTTGCCTTGCCTAGAAGAGAAGTTCGTAAGAAAGATTGTCCTTACCATGAGGATTCAGTATTAATGGAAGACTTTGAAGAGCTAGTAGAAGCCACCTTGCAAGAGATTGTGCAACCTCTAAATCAATTAGGACCAGAGTCCCCTCACTGCTCACCTTTTCGAGCCCCTGTCCAGTTTCCACCTCAATCTCCACCTAGAATCATGGGAAATGTCAATGCAAATCATCCTCCTCCACCACCTGCTTGGAGAGCTAGATCCCCTTTAAACCTTACTCCTCCGTTACATGCCATGCCTCAGAATTTTGATAAGTCTTTGCCTAAGTTTGAACCTAATGAAGGAATCTTTGTGGATGACCATTTGCAAAGTTTTTACCTAGCTTTTGTGGGTTGACAAGTAGTAGAGCATGAAGACGTAGTCTACAGATTGTTCCCACATACTCTCAAGGGTAAAGCAGCCTCATGGTATTTTTCCCTATAGGAAAACTCAATCCCAAATTGGAACACCTTTGAGAGATTGTTTAGAAACAAGTATGGAACACAAAGAACTACTGTTGCTTTAATGAAAAAATTGCTTGCCCTCAGAAAGGAAAAGAAAGAAAGGGTGCATAATTTCACTCGGAGGTTTGCTGCCTATCTGAATAACTTTGATGCAGATATAAAACCTGCTGTGAACACCTTAATTGAGTATTACACTTCAGCTCTTGGTCCCAACCTAGCTATGTTTGTCAAAAGATCAGTTAAGCCCACCTTAGTGGAAACATATGAGGAAGCTGAGAAAGCGGAAGCCGAAATGGAGAGTATAGACCAATATCCTGCACAATCAGAGGAAAAGACTTTTGGAAATAGAAAGCCTTTGTTGTTAACTAAGCCTAAAGATGAGCGGTCACAGGAATTAGATGGTGTGTTAAAAATAGTGCAGAAACTTTCAAATAGAGTAATTGATCTGGAAAAGGAGAAGGAGGCCCATAAGCAATACAAACCTTATTATAAAAAGAGAGATGACGGTGGTCCATCCAAACCTCCCTCTCATAGTCCCTCGGCTATGAACTTAACTAAAGTGGGAATGGAAAATTTTTGTACATTCCATCAGCAGCCTCACTCTGAAAAAAATTGCCCACAGTGAATAAATTCTATGGCTTTAGTGATGAATCAATTACTAGATTCCAAGTTAACAAAAACTATGGATGAAAGAGAGAAAGGTCATGAACCAACAGAGACACAAGAAGAAGACACTATGGTTTTATGGGATTGTGTATCCATGTTTGGTATAGAGGATGAAGGCCTCACTGAGGAAGAAAAAATATCAGAAACAAATGTTACAACAAGGAATCTGGGCCCATTGAAAGAGGATAACACGATAATGCCCAAAATAAAGAAACTTCAGGTGAACATGAAAAAGATAAAAAATAATACTCAGACCGTTAATATACCAGAGTTTGTCATCACGAGTCAGAATCCCAAGATAGTCGGTATGTCTGTGAAGTCTGCAGAAAACAAAGTCAAGAATGTCAAGAAAAATTCCACCAAGCATGAAACACGATATGGCATTATAGAAGATATTAAAAAGACTAAGGCAAACATCTCTTTGTTTGAAATGTGTAACCTACCCCAACAAAAGGAAAAGCTGTTGAAAGCACTTGAGAAACCTATAACGAAATCCCAGAATGATAACCAATTTGAGGAAGAGATTGGTGAAGCAAGTATAGGGGGGAAGTCTAAATATAGAACACCAACGTTCCTACTTACTTCTGAAATTTTCAATTTCAACGTACATAATTGTTTGGTGGACTCTGGAGCATCAGTGAATGTTATGCTGCTTTCAGTCTACAAGCAGATAAATGGTCAACCCAAGCCGACTGCAGGTCAGGTTGTCCAATTAGATAGGACTGCAGTTGAAGTGGTAGGAGAAATGGAGGATGTCCTGATACGTTTGTCAGCAGATGAGAGGGTTTGCTAGTATATAGACTTGTGGTAGCAGACATCCCAGACGCCTATGCGCTGGTGTTGAGCTAGGACTGGACGACGAAATTAGATGGTTATTTTGCTTTTGATTGGTCACATTTGTGGTTAACCTACAAAGGTTACCAGAATCAGATAAAGGTTTTGAGGGAACCTCAGATGAAACACAACGTAACACAATTGGAGGGGAAGAATGAACCAGCTAACTCTGTTTTGGGGAACTATTTTCTTGAGCTTGAACCGAGAAATTATCAAGCTGAAGAAGCCAGTGACACATCAAATACCCAGCCCGATCTCCTTTAGTTTATGCAGGCTGATAATATTAATTGTAATATAGTAGAGTTAGTCTCAGATGTAGTTAGTAGTTCAAATTCTGTAGGGGTAGAGAATAAATTTTGGATTCTTTATTTTGATGGTTCCAAAACCCTGGAAGGATCAAGAGCTGGCTGTGTCCTGATAGATCCCAAAGAAAATAAATATTTCCTTTCATGTAGATTAGAATTTGAGTGCAATAATAACACAGCCGAGTACGAAGCATTAGTCCAGGGAATAAAAAAGGCAATGGAATTTAAAGTAAAAAATCTAAAAGTGTATGGAGATTCTGACATCATTGTTAAACAAGTCCGAAATAAAATTCATTGCATATCACCACATCTAAAGGCTTATCAAAATGAAGTATGAGATTTACTAACAAACTTTGATGCATTCAATATTACTTCAATTCCTAGGTTAAAGAATGTAGCAGCTGGCCTATTAGCTACTTCAGCTGCAAGGCCAGTATCCACGAATAACAGATGTTCAATTGAATTGCTTTTCAGGCCCTCCGTTCTAGACAATATCACCAATTTGATGGTGTTTGATGATGATCAACAAATCTTGGAATGTCTAATGAATGATGAAACCTTCAAAGGAGCCATGATAGATGATGAAGAACATCAAGCAAACCTCCAGATTGGAAATTTCATTCCTAAAGGGGTCAAGACACTAGAACAGATGTTTGATCTAGACGACAAGTTTAGAAGACCAGCAAATGTCAAGACACACAGTTCGTCTTTGCAATTCGAGCTGATAAATCTAGGGTCAGAGGCTGATCCCAAATATGTGAACCTGGGGAAGTGTTGTTCACCCGGGGAAAGGAGCAAATTCATCAGCTTGTTTAGGTAATACAAAGATGTCTTTGCTTGGACATATGAAGACCTCAAAACTTATGACACCAAAATTATACAGCATGTCATTCCAATCAAAGTTGGAGTCAAGCCTTTCCAACAGCCTCTGAGGAAGATGCACCCCAAACTAGAACCTCTAATTCAAAGTGGGGTAAAGAAGCTTCTTGATGCTAAGATCATATTCAAGGTTAGACATTCAGAATGGGTTTCAAATGTGGTGCCAGTACGAAAGAAGTCTGGAGAGATCAGACTTTGTGTTGATTTCAGAAATTTAAACCATGCATCTGATAAAGACAATTATCCTGTCCCACCCATGGAACAGATATTACAGATGGTCTCAGGCTGTGAGTTGTTTTCTCTATTAGACGGATTCTCAGGCTATAACCAAGTGTTAGTAGCCGAAGAAAACAGACTGAAGACCACTTTCAGAACCAAGTGGGGGATTTTTGCATATAGAAGAATGCCATTTGGACTCATTAAAACTGGAGCAACTTTCCAAAGGGCTATGGATATAGCCTTCCACGGTCTGATTGGCCGGAGTGTAGTGGTTTATTTGGATGATGTCACGATATTTTCTAAGAAAAGAGAAGAACATGCGTTTCATTTAAAACAGATTTTCAAACGTTGTAGAAAGTATGGCATTTCTTTAAACCCAAAGACGTGTGTTCGTTGTTACAGAAGGAAAGCTATTGGGGCGCGAAATTTCAAAGAAAGGGATATCAATAGACCCAGAGAGGATTAAAGCAATAGAACAGATCCCTTTACCCCATAATAAAAAAGGTATGCAGTCTTTTATGGGGACAATAAATTTTGTGCAAAGGTTTGTGCCAGACTTTGCTCAAATAGTCAAACCTTTGCAACAAATTGTCAAGCAAAGTGTTCAATTCAAGTGGACTGATTCAAAGAAGGGTGCATTTAACAAGATCAAAACATCAATAGCCCATGCACCATCCCTTAAAAGTCCCAACTTTGAAAAAGACTTCATCTTGTACACTTTTGCTTCAGACGATTCATTAGCAACAGTGCTTACGTAGAAAGAAAAAGGGGGAGATGAGTACCCCATATCGTTTATGAGCACTGGTCTACAAGGGGCTGAATTGAATTATACCGTAGTTGATAAGCAAGCTTATGTAGTTTTCAAGGCGGTGAAGCAATTCAGACCATATATACTGAAGAACCGTACCAAAGTGATAGTTCCACACCCGACAGTCAGATCTATTTTTGTACAGAAAGAGTTAGGGGAAAAAAGAGGTAACTGGGTGACAACCTTACAAGAATACGACTTAGAATTCAAACCAGTGACCATAGTCAAAGGACAAGGGCTCTGCAAATTGATGACTGAGAGTCAAGATAATGAAGACAACAATTGGGAGAATGAAGCTGAGTTACACATGATTGATGTATGTCCTTTATTTACAGCTCCAGAATCCTGGTACAGAGACCTGGTTCATTATCTTCAAGAAGGATACTTGCCTGAACACTGGAATCCCAAGCAGAGGAGAGCGTTACGCTTAAAGTTAGCCTCATATCAAATTATTGATGGAGTCTTGTTTAGAAAAAACTATGATGGAGTTTTTCTCAGATGCTTGGAACGCGAAGATGCAGCTAAGGTTGTTATAGAACTACATGATGGACCTACTAGAGGTCATTTCTCAGGAGTTACTACAACACATAAGATTTTGAGAGCTGGGTATTACTAGTCGACTCTGTTCAAGGATGCTCACATTCATGTTAGGAAATGTGACACTTGTCAAAGGAGCGGTGGAAGACAAGCCAAGGAAGCAGGACCATTAAAGCCAGTTATTATTTTCGAACCATTTGAGCAGTGGGGGATTGATATTATCGGAGAAATCAATCCAAATTCTTCATTACAGCACAAGTACATCCTGACAACAACAGACTACTTCACCAGATTGGGAGAAGCTATCCCATTGCGAAAAGTGAATGAAGATGCAGTTATGGACTTCTTGCAAGACCATATTATGACTAGGTTTGGGGTTCCAATTTCCCTGGTTTTTTATAATGCTTCCTATTTTTCATCTATTAGACTGGCTGCATTTGCAAATCAGAAAGGGATTAAGTTACATTATTCTGCTAACTACTATCCAGAAGGTAATGGTCTAGCAGAATCTACAAATAATAATATCATTAGGATTTTGAAGAAAACAGTCATAGAAAATCAAAGAAGTTGGCACATAGCTCTGCCTAATGCACTATGGGCTGATAAGTCACACCCAAGAACTCCTTAGGTGTGTCACCCTATACTCTAGTCTACGGGAAAGAAGCCATCTTGACTCCAAATATTTTGTTGCCTTCCTCTCAACTTGCTCAAACCTCTAGGGGAACTGAAAATGAGGTCCAGCAAATCCGAATCAGTACCCTTCTAAAGTTGGAAGAGTCTAGATCCAAGTCAAAAGAGAGATTTAAGCACCAACAGGAAATAGTGAAGAGATGGTTTGATAAACACAAAGCCGGAAAGAAGGAATTTGAAGTAGGTGATTTGGTTCTTAAATGGGATCACCCGCATGATGAGAAGAGAAAACACACTAAATTTCAACAATTATGGATAGGCCCTTTTCAGATTGCAGAGAAGTTAGGCCCCTTAACCTATAAATTACAAGACTTACAGGGGTGGGAAGAGAACTTGCCAGTAAATGGTTTAGTTCTCAAGCCGTATTTCTCTTAATACTATCTGGTTTTTCTTTGTACATAAATAAACCTTTTGATTTGTTTCAGTTTTGTTTTCTTAGATTAGTTCTGTTTTATTTACACTTTGATTTCTTAAAGTTTGATTTCTTGCATTTTGTTGGTTTTTTTCAATAAGCTAGCACAACCTTTGGTGTTGGAGTTCATTAGAGCTTTGGATAAGCTGAAAATCTTTTGACTGAAGGACTACTTGTTATTTGCATATATCAGGAGAAAAGATCCTTTAAGATTGGCAAATTGTCTGGATAGATTTGAACACATTGAAGTCCTGTTTAAACCCTGTAAAATAACTAAGGTCAGAAAAGTCCCAAATACTATTTTGAGGCTACATTCACTTCACACTAAAGTCTGTCCTAGGAAGCTAATAGCAAAAGACCCATGGAAAGGAAACAGGGTGAACAGTTGTATGGTATTTAAAATAATCCCATGCCACAAATGATAGCCAAAAGGCCAAAGAGTCAAATCTCCTAGAAAGAAAGCAGTACATCAAAAGACATACTGAATAAAATAAGTTGGATAAGATTGCTCAAAGGTTCTTCTCTTTCCGTGAGCTGAAAGAAAAATATCTCTCACACAAAAGAACAATATGGATGGTAGAACCTGAATAAAAATTTCAAATAAAGAGAGCAATTCGGGAAGACACAAAAGGATAAAAAATCCAAAAAGCATCAAAAGAATGCAAAAGGCATGGGAATGAGGAACAAACGAATATATCTATTCACACCCTGTTACAATCCTATGGTGTCTAAGTTGGAAGCGGTCCGAAAGCAGAAGTAAAATGAACCTCATATCTTGGCCTGATAAGAGTTATCGAGACTTTGAAAGCCTGGTTCCCCTTTCCTATTGGACAGTAATCAGTGTTAAAGTTTATAAATCTTGCATCCTAGAAAAATTTGGGCATCTTAAAGAAATTCGATTAAGTCTGTTTTAGAAATCTCTTCGAGCCACATGACAAATGCTCGAGAGATCTTCTCCGAGCTTTCACAGGCACGTATAGATGTGGATATAGTGCTGTGGGATGACACAGTTGTTAGAGTTGTTGGATATGGGACCATTACATTTCAGAGAGAGTCCATGAGTCCCATGATTTTGAGGGTGGTGTTGTTTGTACCTAGGCTAAAAAAGAATTTGATATTAGTTTCCATGATTGAGGACAGGGGACTTGGGGTGTCTTTCCTACATGGACATGTGCGTGTATTCCCCAAGACTGTAGGACCGTTTTCCTCTTACACCATTAGAGTCAGATGTGGGAAATTGTACAAACTCTTATTTCAGCCCCAGCATGCTTTGACACATAGCAGCAACAGTGAGCTTTGTGAGCGATGGAATAGGAGGATGTTGAGGGACATGGTTAGAGGATTGCCTGAGTTTAGCACTAAGCACAGTGATGTATGCAGAGGGTGTGCTTTGGGAAAGTACACCAAGATTGTTTTTCCGAACAGTGATAGCAGGGCAGCAGGGGTGCTTGATTTGATACATTCCGATTTGTGGGGTCCTATGTCATATGTTTCTCTAAGACGATTCGAATACCATGTGACATTCATTGATGATCATTCCAGGAAGACTTGGATCTACTTCCTGCAGAGCAAGAAATCTGAGGAGATCTTGCAGAGGTTCCAATAGTTCAAAGCTCCTATGGATAACCAAACTAGGAGGAGGATTAAGGCACTCAAATCAGATAACAGGGGTGAGTATACCTCCAAGGTGTTCGATGAGTATTGCAGACAGGAGGGCATTCGGAGACAGTTGGCAATACCATACACTCTCGAGCAGAATGGAGTGGCGGGAAGGAAGAACCGATCTATTGTTGGAGTAGTGAGATCCATGTTACATGATCAGTCACTTCCTTTCTTGCTTTGGGCCGAGGCATGTAGTACAGTTGTATACCTTCAGATCAGGAGTCCCCATTGTGCCTTGGGGAGTAAGACTCCTGAGAAGATGTTCACATGCAAGAAGCCTGAGGTTAGTCATTGTCGTATATTTGGTTGCCTGACTTTTTCACATGTCCCTTCTGAGAAGAGGTCAAAGCTTGATCCCACTACAGAGAGAGGCATCTTTGTGGAGTATGATGAGACTTCGAAAGCCTTCCACATTTATCTTGTTGCCTTGAGGAAGGTTGTTGTGAGGCGAGAAGTGATATTTGAGGAGCAACAAGCCTTCAAGAAGTCCAGAGAGTCAATGTAGGAGGAGCAGCGAATTCCCTTACCTCAGACAACTTCACAGGTACCCTCAATACAAAGTACAGGTTCACAAGTTTTTGGGGTTACTGGGCCACAGGTTACAGGCACAAGATCTTCAGGTTCAGTGGTTCAACCAGAAGGTACTTCGGGGATAAGTTTTGGTTTTGAGGTCATAGGTTCACCATACATAGCTACCATATCACTAATTTCATGAGTGGTTGGTTCACCAGCTCCTGGTACACAGGTTTCTAGGCCTTCTACTTCTGGGAGTTCTTCATATGATGACAGACCAGTTTGGGAGCAACCTTCAAAGAAGAGAAAGCCTAAATGGCTTCGTGAGACCTTGAAGGAAGCTAAGAATTTTGGAGCGCCCAAGGAACTTGTGAGGACTATAGTGATGCCAGATAGGATGGGTATGGCCTTGGTTGCTAGTCTTCGTGATTTAGAGCCATCTAATTTTGAGGAGGCCTCTCACCATCATGTTTGGATGTTGAAAAGTTACCTAGAAAGTGTTTGTCCACCTAGATTTTCCTTGGGGTGGACAATGACACTTAAATGTTGTGACTCCTAGTCTTGTGCATTTAATAAAGTGAGAAGCACTTTATAATTTTAAAGTGACTTTATTAAAACAACTAAGTAATGATATTTTCCTAAGTTCACATTTAAATAAAGTTAAGTGAGTGATTAAATAGAAAGGGGTTGATCTACTTTATTAAATGACATGAGGTGCACTAAATGCCATTTAATTATTATTTAATGTGAACCCTCCATCTAATCTAATCTTGACCGTTAGATTGACAGGGAAGTTACCATGAACAAAAAGGACTAGGGAAAGGCAAAAGTTCATTCATTGTGTTCATTTCCAAAAGAGATTTTTGGAGAGAGAAAAGAAAAGAGAGAGTGAGGGTTTGAAGAGATTTTGAACCAGGAGAGAGAATTTGCAGAGATTGAAAAAATATTTGTAGGGCACATTTCCCAAGGCCAAGATAAATTTGCAGGCACAAATTTCGAGAAGAAATTGTATGCACAGAAATCAAGGAGAAGATGCACAATTTTCGAGGAGGCACAGAATTCGAGGCAAGTATAGCTGCACAAAATTTGAGATCCCTACAGCACCAAAATCGAGGTGTACGGACTGGTATGGACTGTCAGAACCGTACAGTACGACCTACACGAATTTTGAGGAAGTTAATGCACAGAAATCGAGGAGTACGACTTGCATTTAATTATGTTCGTACAGAAATTTCTCGGCACGTTTTTCAAGGTGAAAGTGGCACAAAAATTGAGAATGACTCCACAAAGATTGCACCCACATATCAGATAGAGTTAGCAAGATGGAAGAAGTTAGATTCCAGAGCTATGTTGATCATTTAGGATGGGGTGAAAGACCACATAGTCCCCCACCTTTCCGCAAAGAAGACCGCATTGGAAATGTGGAAGGATTTGGAAGGACTTTACTAGAGCAAGAACGAAAAGCAAAAGATGGTGCTGTAGGAGAAGATGCGCAGTACCAAGATGGCCAAGGGTGAAGGAGTGGTGCCTTATCTCACAAGGCTCACATAGGTCAGAGACAAGCTTCGAGCAGTTGGCTCTAAGATTGAGGATAAGGAGCTAGTTCGAATAGCTCTCATCGACTTTTCTAAGCCATGGGACACCTTTGTAAAAGGTGTGGTAGCTAGGGAGAAGCTCCCTGGCTAGAAGAGATTGTGGGATGATTTTTTGCAGGAGGAGACCCCCATGGGTCAAGGTTCAGGGTCATCCTGTAGTGCCCCACAGATTGTGGATGAAGAAGCTCTAGCCCTAGCAGGGAGGAGCAAGGGTAAAGCAAAGAAAAAGAAGGGTGGTAAGAAGAACATTGACATGTCCAAGGTCAAATGTTTTATCTGCCACAAGCAAGGACACTTTGCCTCCCAGTGCCCAGACAAGAAGAAGAAGAACAATACCTAGACGGTAGGATCTGCAGAGGTGGAGGAGTTCAGCAAAAACTTCAACGAAGTGTTTTGTTTGATAGCTTGCATGGAAAGCACCACTAGAAGCAATGCTTGGTATGTAGATACTGGAGCATCTTGTCATATGACGGGACAGAAGAGGTTCTTCAAAAGCTTGTAGGAGGGTCGATTAAATCTCCACATTGAGCTAGGTGATGATGCGCAGTATCAGGTGCAGGGAGTTGGTACTGTTTCGTTTGAAAGGGAGTCTGGCAAACCCCTCAGTTTTGCTAACATATTGTATGTTTCGGGGTTGACCAAGATCCTCATATCTGTTTCCACCCTTGAGGACAAGGGATTTCAGGTGAAGTTTCAAGACCATAGAGTGTATATTAGGCCCAAGGGGTCAGATAGGAGTTTGGATCAGGTGATTGGGATCCGGAGCAGGAAAGTGTATAAACTACACTTCGAGTCTGCAAAGGCTCTTATCAACAGCAGCAACAATCAAGGTGAGTTGTAGCATAGGAGGATGGCACACTTACACCATGGGGTACTGAGGCATTTGAGATATGAAGACATTGGAGTTCCTCAGGTACAGGAGGAGAAGCATAACCACTGCAAGGGTTGTGCATTGGGGAAGAACATTAGGAAAACTTTCCCACAGAGTGAGCACAAGTCCAAGGGGACCTTGGACTTAATGCTTTCGGATGTTTGCAGACCCAAGAGTGTCCAATCATTCAGTAGCTACGGTTATTGCATCACTTTCATTGATGACTATTCCAGGAAGACCTCCAATGAGTTCATGGAGTATTATTCATTGGAGGGGATAAAAAAGGAGCACATCGTTTCTCATACCCCTCAACAGAATGGAGTGGGGGAGAGAAAGAACAGGACATCAGTAGTAGTAGCCAAGGCCATACTATTTGATCAGGGATTGCCACTATTCATATGGGCTTGAGGCATACAGGACCGTAGTTTACATTCCGAACAAGTGTCACCACATAGATTTGGGGAGCAAGACACTCGAGGAGGTATTCACAGGCACTAGACCAGATGTGAGCCACTTGCACATATTTGGGAATGTCTGCTATTGTCACATTCTTGTTGACACTAGGAAGAAGTTGGACCCTTTTGGAGAGAAGGGGTTACTTGTTGGTTACAGCGAGACTTCGAAGGCAGACAGAGTATATATTCATGTTCGCAAGAGGATCATTGTGAGCAGGGATGTCTAATTTGATGAGGACAGAGCCTTGCGGAGATCTATGAACTTACCAGCACAGGACTCGGGGGTCAAGTTGGAGGGGCCACAGGTACAGGTACACAGACACATAGCACAAGTTCTGATAGTCAAAGGGAGTCAGGTGGACAGGACCCGTTAGTCATTGATTTGGAGGATGAGCAGCAGGAGGAGGAGGACATCCAACAGCCTCAGCAGGTAGACTCTAGGACACAACTTAAGTGGTTTAGGTCCACAGTTCAGGATTCCAGGCAGGTGACTCTTCCACAAAGGTCCATGAGGCGGAGCAAACCACCAAAGACACTTAGCTATATGGCATTGCTGACGGAGTTAATTAACTCCAAACCTTCCAATTTCGAGCAGGGTGCACAACATGACGTGTGGTAGGAGGCCATGGTTGAGGAGTATGACTCAATCATGAAAAATCAGGTATGGGAGGTTGTGCCGAGGCTAGAAGGTAAAAAGGTGGTGGGATCCAAATGCATCTACAAGGTAAAGCATGCAACAAACGGAAGCATGGAGAAATACAAGGCACGCTTCGTGGCAAAGGGGTTCTCACGGAAGGAAGGTATTGACTATGAGGAGACCTTCGCCCCTATCGCCATATATTCTTTTATTTGGACCATTATCTGATTAGCAGTAGAGTTGGGTTGGCATGTTCATCAGATGGGCGTCAAGACTGCCTTCCTCAACGGAGTTATACAAGAGGAGGTATTCATTGAGCAATCCGAGGGGTTTGATGTGGAGAACAGGGAGATGCATGTATGCAAGTTGCAGAGAGCTCTTGATGGGCTCAAGCAGGCACCTCAAGCATGGTACTTGATGATAGATTTTCTTAAGATCTAATTAGATTATCTAGGATCTTTATCTGAAAGAATAACAAGTACAACAAAATGCATAAGATGTAAAAGATGCACAATACACAGATTTTCATCGAGGAAACCATAAAGGAGAAAACCCCGCAAACTTCTTCAGAATAGTAAGATGATCAAAAGCAGTAATAAGAAATGTTCAGCAGCTATCTNTCTCTCTCTCATGCGCCTTAGAGAGGTGTGAGGGTGTGTATAAATGAGGGAGAGCGCCTCCCTATTTATACCCTTTCAAGTCACTTACCAAATATAAGACCTGAGCCTACATGTCATCTCACATGGGGCCCACTTCTCTTAGAGAGACCACAATTACATATTACATGATGTTACACTGGGGACTATTGCCTCGACTTACAACAGAGGTTGTACCTAAAGATCTAGACACAATTTAGACATCTCGTAAAGGGGTAACACACATCCCCAATGGGGGTACAACAACATACAATGATAATATACATCAAAATATATTCCGATGTTATAAATACATCAACACTCGAGGATTGACAGCTATCTACGAGAGATGGGATTCCAGTGGAGTGAGGCGGACCATAACCTGTACTTCTTGTCAGGTGAGGTGCCTCTCATACTGGTACTATATGTAGATGATCTCTTTCTTATAGTAGATGAGAGGCTGATTAACAACTGCAAGTCCAACCTTGCAGTTGAGTGTGAGATGAAAGACCTTAGGTTGATGCGTTACTTCCTAGCTTTGGAGGTTTGGCAGAGAGATGGGTGCTTCTTCATTGGACATGGGAAGTATTCAGTGGAGATCTTGAAGAGATTCAGGATGGTGGACTGCAATCCTATGTCCATGCCTCTAGCTTCCAACTGGAGGAAGATTAATGCATTGGGATCAGAGGGGTTTGATCCTACATTGTATCGCCAACTTATCACATCGCTCATGTATTTGGTCAACACACGGCCATACATTAGCTTTGTAGTGAACTCTTTGAGCCAGTTCGTGGTGGACCCTTGAAGAGTAGATTAGACAACTGCAAAGCACGCGCTTCACTACATCAGAGGTACAATGGAGGATGGGTTGGTTTATGAGCGCAGTGGGAGTGTACAGTTAGCAGGCTTCACAGATGCTGACTAGGAAAGATGTGTAGAAGATCGGAAGAGCACTTTAGGTTGTTGCTTCAGCATTGGGTCAGAGGTCGTCTCTTGGATCAGCAGGAAGCAAAAGTCAATTGCATTGAGCTCGGCAGAGGCTGAGTACATGGCAGCCAGTTTGGCTACTTGTGAGGGAATGTGGCTGAGGAAGTTGCTTTTAGGGTTATTCGAGTGTGAGCTAGAGGCTAAAACAGTTCACTGTGACAATCGGGTGCCATCAGGCTATCTGAAAATCTAGTACTCCATGACCGAAGCAAACACATTGATCTCTGGCACCACTTCCTACGAGATTGTGTGTAGAAAGGAACCATTCAGTTAGAGTACATTCAAACAGATGAGCAGGTGGCGGACATTTTCACCATGGCACTTTGCAGACACAGTTTTGTGAAGTTCAGAGACAAGTTGGGGTTGCTACCGAATCCCTTTCGCGTTGAGAGGGAGTGTTAGAAAGTGGCAACAAGGAAGGACTTCAATCATTATGTGTCCTTGCATGCTAGAAGACATTAAAACAGGAAGCCAAATGTATTAATGTGATTTTCCTAAGTTTACTTAGGAAAATCACATTAATTAATCTAATTTGATTTTGACTTAATGGAGTCACTTTTATAAAGTGAAAAGTGAAATAATTTAAGTGATGGCTAACCTATTCTTGGCCATTGATCTCACCGAAGGATCACATCGATTGATCCATACTGAGGGTTAGGGTTTTCGCTTGGCCATTAACTTAAAAGAAGATTTGGTGGAGTGGACACACACACAGAGACCTAGGAAACAGAGAAGTGAGAAAGAGAAGTTTGTAGAGAAGACAGAGGAGCACTCACCTGGAGGATTCGTCGAGTTACCAGTCAGAGCATAGGGCCATACAGGATCACGCAGAGGGAGGCCGTATGCAACATAGGAAGGTCGTACACCAGGCGTACATATTTTGTACAGCTGACACAGGACCGTACGGATCCGTACAACTGCCGCAAAGGATCGTAGAGATGACACTAGAGGTCGTACCGCTTTGTAGGGAGGCCATACTGTTTGTTGGGTTTGCTCAGTGATTTTGCAAATGTTCTATTTTGCCAGGTTGGGTGTAATGATCCACTGGATTGTATTTGTTCTATATCATCATAAAAAAAGTTGATATCTAACTGTTGCACTGGTTTTCCCATCTTGGGTTTTATTCGAGGGTTTCCATACCCAAAAATACTATGTCTATATTTATGTGATTATTGTTCATGTTTCTCTATATTTATTTTCCACTGCATTACTAGCAAAAGAAATTCATGTGTGGTTATCAATAAAAATTAAAATATATTATGTAGCCCTAGTTTGAGTTTTAAAGGAAATTTACACTCTTCTCCTCTCCTCTCCTCTCCTCTCTTCTCATCTTCTCTTCTCTTCTCTTCTCAAGCAATGCAAAGTGAGAATGAATGTGGAGAATAGGCATTTATCCCCCCAAGCCCTTTTCCCTTCCCTCCAACACTCTAAGCATGGACCCCACCTTGCATCTTTTCCTCATTTTTCGTAGGTTGACGTGAAGCGCTCAAGGAAGCTACGGGAATCAATTTTAGAAGTGATCCAAAGTGTTTTAAGTTGGAATCGAAAGCGTTAAGAAGCGAACAAGAAGCGATTGCCTCCTATTGCTTTCATAGCGATTCAGAACAAAGGCAAGGAGTGCTATTTTGGAGGCCAACGCGCGCTCTCGAAAACCAATTCCAAACGGAAGCGAAACAAAAATGCGATTTCAGGTAGCTTTGGCCGGAATCCAACTGTTGGAGCGGGGGCGAGGGGAGAGGGCGCTTCCTCGCAACACAAGTCTGTCCTATGTGACTTCTTTGTTGATCTATGCCTGTGTTATCACCAACCTCGTAGTTGCCTATGTGAGATGGATCTAGGATGGATGGTAGAGGGACAAGCAACTATGGAGGTGGAAACAAGATTGCCTCGACTCCCAAATGGATGGTTGCCACGCCAATCGAAGCAGTCTTCACTTTATGTTATCTTAGCCCAAGACAACAATGGGGGAGACCCGGATCTACTCCCAACAGGAGAGATCAAACCTAGACACCAGATCAGATCAAATGGACTTGAGGTACGTAAGGTGTAAGGTGATGGAAACCCTAGATCTATGGATGGCGTCACTAGGTGAACCAATGCTTTGGATCAGGGTTTAGGGGATATGAGATTTGATCCAAGTTAGGACACAAGTGACCTATGAGGTAAATACTAGATCAAGGGTTAAGGTACTAGCAGGAGGTGAAGATATCCACTGCCTTGGGAAACGTAACCAATGCAGGGATGGCAGAAACAAGACTGGTGCTACCTGGTATCGATGGATAGACTCGAAGGAAGATATGACAATGTCAAAGCACCCAAGCCACCAGGAAAAGGTCAAACTGCAAGAAAAAGACTAGCGCTAGGGTTGGAGATCAGTGCCTGTCAAATCTAGGGCAATGGAGTCACTTTCTACCTAGCGTTGGAGGTAATCCACCTAGGATTAAACCCGATCTACAAACCCAAAAAGATATTTTGCCACAAAAATCAAATCACGGGAAAAATTGCCAGCATGGGGAATAGCGCTAGGGTTTGGAAGCCAATTTTTCAGATCTAGGGCAACCTGGTCACTTTTAGCTTGTTGTCAACTTTTTTGTACCATAGTTGGATTAGCTGAGGAGCCGCCAGTTGACAAACATGATAAATGTTTGTTTCCAGTGTATCAGATGATCCGTCCTTGTGCCTAGCCAGTTTTGGCTAGTCAGTTTTTGTTTTGAATAATTATGACCATGGCCCCGCGGGGTTTGTAATAAAATATGCTAGTAGGGTGCTTTGAGTGGTTCGGTCTCCTAAGACGTAAAATTTCAACTAAGGTATTCGAGGGAGTTTTTTGCCCTTAACAATTATGCTTTGCCTATAGCCGAGTATAACTAACGAGGTTTTTTCCCGCTTCCTCAAAAGTTGGAATGCCCGATTTTGAATTCTGGGCCTTGGGGGGTTATTAGAGCCCAACTGAGTATGTATAAACCTACTAGACATTATTAGAATAGACTATGGTCATGTCCTAAGTCACTAGGACCCTCAGAAAAACTTCCCGAAAAATTTTACCAAACGCGTCAATTTTTTAATTTTTCCTAAGTTTTTTAATTAAATTTTTCCATAATTTAAATGGAAAAATTCAATTTGTAATAAGTCAACCATTCGGGGTCCATTTGCAGTGATTGAAGGCTCTAACCTTAAGCCAAAAATCATTCATGATCAGCCAGCCAGCTAGCTCCAAGTTTCAGATCATCATTCAGCCTCATAACTCATATTTTCTCAAAAAAATCAGTTTTGGGGAAAATATCGATTAAATAATAAAAATTATTATTTTGGAGGAAATCCAAATCTCTCCAAATTAATCTGAATTCAGCGAAATGAAATGCAAAATGACATGGCATCGGGCATTAATGATGATTGGAGTTAACAGAACTTGGCTTCAGTGAGCATTAAGTCCTCATCCACTTGGCCAATTCGCCTCCTTCAGTGATGACCACACTTGGGTGAGTTGGAGCTTGCTCATTGGCTTGGTATTTTGATCAAGGTTGAATTGAGACATGTATTAATGATCTCTAGGTATTGGCTCCTCCATACCTAGCCTGTGGCTCCTCCAAACCTCATGCCTACCCCTTCCTTCAAGCTCACGCCCCTCTCTCCTCAAGGAGGCATCTTCACACGTGTGAGCTCATCATGAATTGGTTTTCAGAGTTTAGGGTTGAGTGGGGCCGCCTTGCCTAGGTAGAGGCCACCCCTCACTCACGAGTCACACCCACTTATTTTGAGGTTTGGGCTCTCAGTTATGTGCCAAAGTTTGGGTTTTTGGTTTTAGGGTTTTAGCTTGCTCTCTTTGTATATATAGAGGCTCTTTCAACTAAATCAGGGTGGATAATTTTTGTAGAGAAACTCTGGTGAAACTTTGTAAATGCTTGTTGCTTTCATGCAACCATTGGAATAAAATCAAAGGCTTTGGAGGCTCATGTGGTGTGACATTGTGGATGATTATACTTGATGAAAAAGAGCATTGTTTTATTCAGTTATATTTCATGCTACTTTTTTATTTCAATTTGTGAACAATACATGATCTAATCCTTTGTTCGGCAAGTCTATGAGTTGTTGTTTTACAGATCATGTCATCCTACCAAGCAGAAGTTTGAGCTCAGCTGCATCTTCCTCTCTTGGAGTCAAGTGCAAATTTGTAGTAGTTACTTGCTATATGAGATCCAAGTGTCTTTTAAAGATCCACAGGTTTAACTGGTTTCTCCCTACTTGTATTCATCTTTTGAAGTAAAAAGTTTGATTTTTGGGTTAGGCAAGGTTTGGATCTTAAGTTACATATTTTTCACCAAACCGTATGCCCTTGTTGGCTGTCCTCTTTGCTAGTTTGCAACCTTCTTTCACTTTAGTTTGCAGCCTTCTTCACCCTTGTTTGCAGCCCTCTTTTGGCCTTTGTTTGCAGCCTTCTTCCCCCTTGTTTGCAGCGCTCTTTTGCCTTTGTTTCAGCCCTCGTTTTGTCTTTTTTCTTCTCCATTTTGTAGCTTCTTCTTGTATCTGCTTTCCTCCGTTTTCATTGTAGAAGTTTAGTTTCTTTTAGAATTAGTTTATAGATCTATTTTTGTTTTATTTTTTGGACTAACATATAACAAGTTAGTGTTCAAAGCTTTTGTTTTCAGGGAAGTCAAAAAGAGCCCAAAGGCCGTAAGCAAGCAAAGGAACAAAAAAGAGCGAAAAAGACAAAAACACCTCCCTCTTCTCTCTTTCCCTTTCTCACCTTGCTCATTCAAGAAGAGGCAAAAAACATCAAAAACATTGTAAAAAAGTTAATAAAGACCAAGTGGGATTACGACTCCCACACCCCTCTTTCCCCATTTGGGGGAAGCTTGTATCGTCCCTTTTTCATGCTTGCATATTTGTTTAATAATTTGCCTAGAATAGAATAGGGAAAGATAGTTTATTTCTGATTAGTTCATCTTTCATAAAGTAGAAAAGATAAAAAGTTTCCCATTTTATTGTTTAGTTAGTTCACAGTTTTGTTTTCCTTTTTGATATAATATTGCAAAACCTAAAAAATATCAAAATCTCTTGAATCTCACTTTGTGGATCAAGAGTGCTCTCTATCAGAGAGTTGCTTTTCTTTTGTTTTGTTTACTTACCCCCATGCTCTCCTGATTAGGGCCTAAAAACCTGAAAGAGACTCTTGGGTAGATTAGCTCTTTTAATTTTTCTTAAGTTTAATCAACTAATTACTAAAGTCTCTTGAACTTGCCATAACCCAAGTCAAGAGCACTCTCTATCAGATAGCATAGCTAGTTTTGCATTTTCTTTGCATTAAGCATTTAGTTTAACTAAGTCTCTTGAACCTTTGTCATAAGACAAGGTCAAGAGCGCTCTCTATCGGAGAGTTTTAATTAATTTACTTAATAAAATTTGCAATTCACATTCCCATAATTAATTAACTTCGTTGATTATCCTTCACCTAGTATGCTCTATCGATTTTCGAGTTGGGCTCATACTCAGAACGGTGAACGGACTTGCTAAGTTCGCAAAGAAAAACATAATAAAATTTAACCCCATAACCAATGCACCGGCGTTGTAGAAAATGTCATAAGTTTTTCTTAGTAGAGGCGTCGAAACTCCCCGCTGTCTAAGCTTCTTAACTAGCTGGTCAATCTTCGCGATACTAGTCTGGGATACTGGGTGGGCCATCATGTCTCCAACGGATTAACTTAGAACATTTTCCCAGCTATTGAAAACCTTTCGCTGAAACCATAAGCAAGATCATTGAAAACACTTAAAATATACCAAGAGCACTTGCACAATGTTACATCCACTAGCTTTATTTCAGGACTTGGTTATTTCTTAAGGAATTGCAGAACTTTAACTCCATAAAGGCACTGGTCTATTAATCTATGTGTGATTGTTACATCTGGATCACTTGTCTTTAGCTTATTTAAATCTTTATCTGTGAATGCGTCTTTATCTTATAAAGTCTTGATATATTGTTCATCTTTTAATCCAGTACAGCAACGTGGATTGCCTTTTTCTTGCGCTTGAAATTCATAATTTTAATCATTTCTAAACACAATAACTCCTAAACAACACCCATCCGCATCCATAACCATTAAAAACACGTTAACAACTTAAGAGCCATAGAAACTCTTTTGTAGGGACTACCCCCCTTGGCTTCGTTAGGAGTTAGCCTAAACGGAGGAGCTAGGAGTAGGTGACAGTACCTAGCTCTGTGCTTGCCCCCAAGGTCACACCTCTCCCACTTTCCTATGTGAGGAGACAGCTTTCGGAAAGTTTCTCCTGCTGGTGTGCAATCGACGGACAACATCTTTTGGCGCCATTGTCGGGGACAAATTTTTTGTTCCTGGACGACCTTAGTTTTTTCTAGTTTTTACCTTTTTTGATAGATTTTTAGTTTAATCACCTCGTTGATCTTAGACTTGAAATCCATCTGGCGACTCCACTGTCTTTAATTTTACCAAGGTATTCAACCAGAAGAAACTTTGAAGGTTTATTTAGTTTTATCCCTGACCCTGAAAAGGTTTATAGGAGGACGCCAAATAAACTTGCTTCTCGTAGGATCCTTGAAGATCTCGGATCTCAGTCTTTATCAGACATCCATAGTTTATTTCTAGAAACTAATTCTCAAAAAAACATTAACACTAGTGTTTCCAACATAATGGGTGAGTATTTTACTCAACTCGACTTTTCTCAGATAGCAGGTCAACTCCATCGTCTTCCAGACAAAGCTGTCGAGAAACTCCCGGTATACACTGGCACTGATGCCACAACTTCCGCCATGCACCTCAGGAACCTTTCTAGATGCATCAATGCCTATGTCAGTGATCTTGTTAGCCAACATGATGATGTCTACATGAAGTTATTTGCTCTATCTTTGGATGGAAAAGCCAGTGACTGGTATAACAATTTACCAGACAATGCTTTTGATACTCTAGCTGCTTTCAAAGCCTCTTTTACCAATAAGTTCGGTGAAAAGAAAGAACCTCGGCATCAACTTGCGTCTCTGAGCAATATAAAAAAGAAGAATACTGAAACGATGGATGAGTTCAATACTACATTCACTAAATTGTCAAAAGCTATCCCTACTACTTATGCCCCAACTGCACCAACCATTCTGGTCTATTACATTGAGGCACTTAGTGGCAAAATGCAATACCAGATAAGAGACAAGGAGCCTGCTAACTTGGTCCAAGCTCAAGAAATGGCAATTAAAATTGACTTGAACATGCAGTCATCAGGTGAATCCAACCTCCAGGGTTATTCAAGGTCTTCAACACCGTTGAAAATTAATGAACCTAAAGATAAGGATCCTTTATCAGCTATGAAGGATGCCTATGAAAAGCAGATGATTGAAATGAAAAGGGAAATGAAGAAAAACATGGAGGAAGCAGAACAGAAACACTTAGCGCAGTTGAAGGAGATACAGAATAGGGTGATAACAATGGAAAGAACTCAAACTCGGCCTGCTCCTAGAACCTTTCCTACCAAGCCAACTTGGCAAAGAAAGCCTCCCAACCATGAGCAGAGGCTGCTAACATGGTTGAGCATTATAAGCTATTTTGTAAAGCATGCATAGATTTCCATGAGGAATATGGTTGCCACTATGCATGCTATGTTCAAGAGCATGGTCACCCTAAAGGTTGTGGTTCTAGTACATCAACAAGCGAGCCTGATTACATCAACAATATAGATGACATCCCTAGCATCTCCATAGGAAATTGGCCACAAGCCAATCGTTATGAAAAGAAAGTTGACAACTTAACTCAATACTATGGAGAGATGCCTTCAACCGAGCAGATCAACAACACTCAAAACTTCAAAGGAATAATTTATCAAAGAAAAGCAAGAGAGGGGCCTTCTGCACAGAATATTCCCAAGGTAACATCGCCTAATCCTCCCAAAGAAGTAGAAACTAAAGAAATTGTTGATTTAAGTTTTGACTTAGGTAATAGCAAATACAAAAGTTCTTGTTCCGGTCCTTGAATTATGCAAAATCCCTGGCCAAAGAGAGAGACTCTTGAAAATCCTAGATCCTCCCAGTAATGTTGATCCTCAAACTGAAGAAAGTTCTTCAAATCTTGTAAAGCCCCTTACCCCTAAGAAGGTCACTTTTTTTGATACCGTGGAGCGAACTTCAAATAATGTCTTTGTCAATCCACCTATAGTTCTACATACTAGGGACCCAAGAAAAGAAAATCATCCCCCTTTTTATGTATCATTGATGATAGGTGATCTTGTTCTACACAATTGTATGTCAGACTCAAAATCTAGTTCCAGCATCATGACCAAAAAAGTCATGCAGCAGCTTGACTTAAGAACTACAAGGCCATACTAGAATGTATGTGCCATGGGCTCTAGACTGGTTAAAGTTGAAGGGATGATAGAGAATCAGTTAGTTAGATTGGCTAAGTATCCAGATATCCAAATCACCATGGACATCCTTGTTATTGATGTGTCAGACAAGTGGGGGATGTTGCTTTCTAGGAAATGGGGTGCCACTTTGGGAGGATCAATTCAAATGGATTGGACCTATGCCACCGTACAAGCATCAGAGTTTTCACTTGTAAAGTTGTATTCTGAAAAGGAAAAAAGACACCATGTTGAAAACCCTCAAAGACCATTGAATGAGTATGCTTACCACACTGATGAACATGGGACCTATCAAATCAACTCCACCTTCTTGGAACCCCTCCAAGAAGAAATAAAAACTGAAAGACTTAATGAATTATGGAGGATGAATTTTGATGGCGCTTACTCTAGAACAGGCAAGGGGGCTGGTGTTGTCATTATTTCACCAGAGGGTAAGGTTTTCAACTTTGCTTTCAGATTAGAATTTGAAGCAACAAACAATGTGGCGGAGTATGAGGCACTTCTAGTAGGCATTGAGATTGCCAAGGACATGGGGATCAAGTTGCTTAGTATTAAAGGGGATTCTGACTTAATTGTCCAACAAGTTAAGGGTCAGTTTGCATGTAAGTGTCAAAGACTTAACAAGTATAGAAATGCAATCTGGGATACAATGGAATTCTTTGATGCCCTTAATATAGAAGCAATCCCTAGAGATCAGAATAGTGCCTCCGATAAGCTTACGGTTTCAGCGTCAACTCTTCAACCATCGGATGAGATGTTAGAGGGGGATTGTCCTATAGAGATTAACTTCAGACCTTCTGTTCCTAATAATGTAGAGCATTGGCAGGTCTTCAAAGATGATGAGCAAATTTTGAGATTTATTCATAATGTTGATGAATTCCTAATCTTTAAAGTAAATGATCAGGAGGAAAATAAAGAATATTATGGAGAAGGCGACCAGTTTAATAATCCTGTCCCACGTGGTCTAGTTGCCTTAGAAAACATTTTTGACAGACAGGACAGAAAAAAGAGTAATGTTGAGCAAATGAAACCGGGGGATTACATTGAAATCACCATTGGGATTGAAACGGAACCTAAAATAATAAAAATTGGAAAAGGTACTTCCGAAAAAGAAAGGAACGACCTTATAAACTTGGTCAAAGAGTATAGGGATGTATTTGCCTTTACTTATGACGAACTCAAAGCATATAGGGAAGATGTCTTTCAACATACCATTCCCTTAAAACCAGAGGGTCAAAAGGGAAAGCCTTTTAGACAAAAACTTAGGGAAATAAATCCTAAGTTAGCACCAATCATAAAAAAGGAGTTAGAAAAAATGTTAGCAGCAGGAATAATAGCTCTTACAAGACATTCAACGTGGTGTTCTAACTTGGTAGTAGTTAGAAAAAAGAATGGGAGTTTAAGGATATGTATAGATTTTAGAAATCTAAACATAGCATGTCAGAAGGACAATTACCCCCTCCCCAACATGGAGACCCTTCTCCAACGGGTCACTAGATCAAGCATGATGTCGATGCTAGATAGTTTTTCTGGCTATAATCAGGTAGTCATTCAAGAGGAGGATAGGCATAAAACCACTTTCACAACTCCTTGGGGCACTTTTGAATATCTGAGAATGCCCTTTGGCCTTTTAAATGCAGGAGCTACTTTCCAAAGGGCCATGGATTATGCTTTCAAGGAGTTGATTGGTAAAATCATTGACATCTATCAAAATGATCTTACTGTATTTTCGAAAGAAAGATCCAGCCATGTTGGTCATCTCAGGAAGATTTTTGAGCGATGTAGGAAGTATGGTATTTCTTTGAATCCGGCTAAGTCAGTTTTGGGCATAGAAGAGGGAAAACTCGTAGGACACATCATTAATAAGGACGGTGTCAAGATTGACCCTGAAAGAATAGAGGCTATAAGAAAGATTCCCCTTCCTAAGAATGTGAAAGCCCTCCAATCCTTCAATGGTCATATAAATTTTATCAGAAGATTTATTCCTAACATGGCCGAATTAATGAAACCTATGTAGGCCTTACTTAAGAAAAATGCCAAGTTTGTGTGGACTAGTGAAGGAAGGGAAGCCTTTGGTTCTATAAAGAATGCCATTAACAGGTCTCCAGTCTTAGTCAGCCTGGATTAGGCGAAAAATTTCATGATTTTTTCCTTTGCTTCAGAAGACACTATTGCCGGTGTGTTGCTCCAAAAGAACTTTGAAGGGTTTGAGCAACCTATAGCATTCATGAGTAGACCCTTGCAGAACTCTGAATTAAAGTATACCATCATGGAAAAGCAGGCTTATGCCTTGGTTAAGTCTTTAAAACATTTCAGGACCTATATTGGATATTCTAAAGTTATTGGATATGTTCCCCACACTACAGTGAAAGACATCCTGTCTCAATAGGATTGCTTAGGAGTAAGGGACATGTGGGTGTCCAAGATCCAGGAGTATGACCTTGAAATAAAGTCCACTAAGTTAATCAAAGGTCAGGGCCTTGCCAAAATGCTTACCCAAAAGAATGAAGAAGCTATTGAAATGATTGCCGAAAATAATGTTCCTCAACCAGCGATGACTCCTGCCCTTCAAGAGATTGACAATCATTGGTATTCCGATATCATTTTCTTCCTTCTCCATTTCACTTGTTCGGATCACCTTAAAGGTCACAAGCGTAGGGCTTTGAGACTCAAGACTGCTAGGTATTTCCTTACCCAAGAGGGTTTAGGTTGGAGGAACCCAGATGGTATCATACTTAGGTGCATAAACGAGCAGGATTCCAGGAAAATCTTGGCGGAGTTTCACTCAGGATTTTGTGGAGGCCATTATGCAGCAAATACAACTGCCCACAAGATCTTAAAGGCTGGATATTATTGGTCCACCATTTTCGCAGATGTTCACAAGCATGTCAAGTGTTGCCAAGAGTGTCAGCTTTTCACTGGGAAGCAGAAGTTGGTTGCGCTTCCCCTTACACCTGTTGTGGTCCTTGCCCCCTTTCAGCAATGGGGGCTTGATTTTATCGGCAAATTTAAGGATAACTCTAGCAATGGTTTTTGTTGGATCCTTACGGCAACCGATTATTTCACCAAGTGGGTAGAGGCCATACCCACTAAAAATGCCATTGAGAAGGTTGTTATAGATTTGATCAAGGAAAGAATCATCACCAGATTCAGAACTCCCCTTAAGATAACAACTGATAATGCCAAAGCTTTCAGTTCCAGAAAAGTAAATGATCTCTGTTTTAAATATGGCATTATCCTATCCCACTCATCTGATTATTACCCACAAGGCAATGGACTGGCCGAGTCCACGAATAAAAGCCTAATGACTATCCTTAAGAAAACTGTGGGTGATAATAAAAGATCATGGGATAACAAGATTAAGTATGATGTGTGGGCGGATAGGATTACTAAGAAGAACTCAACTGGAAAATCCCCTTTTGAGTTAGTTTATGGACTCACAGCCACTCTTCCAGTCAGCATGCAGATTTCGATCTTCAGAATGTTAAGTGAATATGGCACAGAACAATCAGAAATGGAGTAGAGGATCAATCAGATCATAGAGTTGGATGAATCTAGAAGAGCTGCCCTTGATCAATCACTCAGACATCAAGAAAGCATGAAGGGCACTTTTGATAAGTCAGCTAGGCCGAGATCTTTCCAAATAGGGGATATTGTTCTCTTATGGGATAAGAGAAGGGAGAAGCCTGGAAAGCATGGAAAATTTGATAGCCTTTAGAAAGGCTTGTTTATCAATCGCGACATTGCTGGCACAAATTCATTTTTACTTAACACCATGGATGGAGAAACATTAAACTTGCCCATGAATGGCCAACACTTGAAGCCCTTTTATCGAAACAACCTCCAAGATGACCAAGGGGTCATCCCAGGGCTTTTCTAAACCCATCCTTGTTGTATTTTTATGTACTTTATTTTTGTATCATATCCATGTAGAATGTTGTATCTTAACTTTTGTATATTAGCATTTGTATCATATTTCATTTATATGCTGAAAAAGAAAAAAGTTTATTTCATGTACTTTGATTTGAAAAAGCAAAAATTATTTTTCTGGTACTTCATCATGGCATTTTTTTTATCATATACATGGGACTAAAACACTTCTGTTTGCATGCAGGTACCAAAGATTACTGGATTCTCAGACACTCTCTTTGATCAATAGATCAAGCGAGCATTAGAGGAAATTTGAGATCTAAAACGGCCCTCCTAAGGAAAATAATAAAATAATCGTTAAAATAATAAAATAATAGTTATTAATTTTGGAGGAAGAATAAAAAAAACTATTTTTTGTGTTCGTATTTTCGACATATCTCTGTGAGTTTTTACTCAAATTCTGAGCGGGAGAGCTTGTTGGATGAAGAATTTAATTCCGCATCCAACGAGTACCCACACTGCATACTTTTGACGGACCCCGCTACCCCAAAAACAAGAAATCCCTGAAAAAACGTGATGATGATGTCCACACTGCATACTTTTGACGGACCCCGCTACCCCAAAAACAAGAAATCCCTGAAAAAACGTGATGATGATGTCATCATC
>LPNX010628204.1:0-115650 GCA_001517045.1 Pseudotsuga menziesii
GAAAGGCTTAGTCCAATCCGGAAATACTAGGATGGGTGCTGTAACCATCTTCTCCTTAAGTATGTCTAGGCTCTTCTGGCATTCCTCGTTCCATAGGAATTTTGCATCCTTTTTTAGCAGCTTCTCCATCGGCGCTGTAATATTTGCGTAACCCTTGATGAACTTTCTGTAGTAGCTGGTATGACCAAGTACTGTCCTCAGTTGCTTGACTGAATTAGGTGCTGGAAGGTTTACAATGATAGCTATCTTGGCGGGGTCTACCATCAAGCCTTGTCTGCAAACAATGTGACCCAACAAGATACCAAATGGTGCACAGAATATACATTTTTTCAAATTTAGAGAGATCTGGTATTGCCTACATTTTTCTAACATCAGCCTGAGATCGCCTATGTGCTTATTGATTAATCCAAATACAGTCCAATCATCAAAATATACTTCCAAGAATTTATGAATGTATTCTTTAAATACAGCAACTACTACTCTAGAAAATATAGCTGGTGCATTCTTAAGGCCAAAGGGCATTACCGTATACTGGAACGAGCCCCATTCTGTTGTAAATGTAGTCTTGGACCGATCTTCTGGGTGTATTCTGATCTGGTGATAGCCTGAAAACCCATCAGTGAAGGAGTAGACCTCTTGTCCTCCCACGTTGTCTAATACTTCGTCAGTGAACGGTGTTGGAAATGGATCATGAAGTGATGCATCGTTGAGTTTTCGCAGATCAACACAGATTCTTATGTCCCCTTTTGTTTTCTTCTCTTGCACCACCATAGGGCTCACCCATTTGCTTTCCTCTACTGGTTCAATGATTCCTACTGCTAGCATTTTATCGATTTCGTCCTTGACCTTTTCTTTGTATCGCGGGTTCAATCTGTATGGACGCTGCTTAACTGGCCGAGCATCCTCTTTTAGTGGTATCCTCATGACTCCCAAGTCTCCAACTATTCCTTTCATCTCCGTGAACTTGGTGGGAAATAGGTCTTGATAATTATGTAGCAGATATGCAATCTGTCCGACTGTTTCATCATTCCAGTAGTCTCCAATAGAGGCAAACTTAGGTTCTTCGTCTGTACCAATATTGATCTTTTTGATCTTGATGGGCTCGGTGATGGCTGGAATTTCTAGCTGTGGTCCCTCCACTTCGTGAGTGCCTTCTGATTCTGGGATGTTGGTATTGCGAGGGTCCTCATCCGCTTCCTCTGATTCTGATGTGAAGTTATAGCATTCCAATGCCTCTTCTAGCTGGGTGATCCACTCAGGTTGGACTGGTACTGGGATAGTGTGGTCCTCAAAAATATTGGTCTTGATGATATCTAAGGCCTGGGCAACGCTTGGATGTTCTGATTCAAATGCAAAGGTAAGTAGGAAGCTGTCTTTCATGAGCGGCCATGTGACTGTGCCCTTTCGCAGCTCGGTCTCTGTATACCAATTCCTTGGAATTGTGTCCAATGTGTGAATGAATCTGTGAACCCATTCATCCTCTAGGACATTCGACCAGTTCTGTTCACATGTCTGAATGTGTACCCTGGGGTCAGTTTCTCCTGTGTACTTGCACTGAGCATACGCTCTGTCGTCGGAAAACCTGATTGCCATCAGTCTTTTGATGTTATCCCATGATGCAATGTTTTCTTTATGTGCGTACCACCATCTTGCAGGTGTGGCTCTAACTGCAAGATCCATAGATGTGGTCCTCTGTTCAGGGGCAGTTTGTTGCTCAAATTGTTCGAGAAAATCTTGGATGTCTGCCAAGCCATGATATGATGGAATCTCAGCGATCTCGGCACCAATCCATCGCAGTGACTTACTTATAAACGCACATCTGCGCGATGATACTTCGTAGAGTCGGTTCTGCTAGTTTTCTAGACCAACATCCGAATCCGAAGCACATGAGCTGTCGCATTGCCAACTGATGTGCCCCTCTGCAGTGGGATTGATATAGTCATTCTGGTTCGCTGTCATCTGGTAGAGACTCTCCATATTATGTGCCTCGTCCTCTGCTCGGATAGGTTCGATATATCTAGGTCCTTGGTAGGGATCCAACGGTGCGATGACCCGGATCCGCGCATCCTCAAAGGTCATCTGTCTTTTCTTTAGGTCAATGACAGCTTTGCTGCTAATTGCCCAATCAATACTCAGTAGTGCTGGATATGGTCGGCTGTCACCAATGATTTCTATGACCTCGAAGTCCACGAAAGTACAAACTCCGTCAATATCAACTGGCACCTGCGATAATCGACCCAATGGTGATACTCGCTGCTGATTAGCTAGTCGTAGGTGGATAGGCGATAGGGCTAACTGAGGACTACCCATCTGTTCCCATGTTTGCTTGGTTAGAACGTTCACCTCTGATCCTAGGTATAATACAACCTCATCCATTTTGAAGTCACCAATCTGGGCTGTGAATTTCATCTCTCTTCCTGTCCTTGCATGTCTTGCAATATTATGGACAGCGCGGTGTGCACTGTCCGAGAGAGAGGGTTGCTGACACTGGTCTATCATACGCTGTAGCTCACCAACAACTTTATCATTTCTCAGGAGTTTCAAGCAGCTGTGCAGGAAGGCTTGTATACTTCCTGTCGATTCATCCTCGTCACCTCTTCCGGATGTTGTGGCTTGCTGTGTCTGCTCAGGGTTATTGCTACAAGGTACTTGCTGCGATACGCCCCTAGACGGCAGTACCTGTGGTTCTGCTAGTGGAGTTTCCTCAAAGGAAGCCTTAGCTTCGTGAAAGGTCTCCTTATTTTGTTGTAGGTTGAGTGCAGTTGCTTTAGTAGGAGCTCTGCGCACCCACTCCTGGCTTGCGTTTTGTCTGGTCTCCTGCGATGTGCCACTGGTGGAAACACCACTCCGTGTCACAATGTTAACTGCGGGTTCTGGTTCCCTAGGCTCAGCAGCAATGAGCTGGATATTCTGGTGTGCAACTGGCTTAGGATCTCTGATCTTAGCTATCAAGATGGGGCACTCTTCTATGGTATGATCGTAGGATTTGCAGTAATTACAAGTAGTAGTGGCGTTCTGGCAATCCCTAGCATAGTGTCCGACAGTTCCACAATTATAACAAGTGACCGGTCCACGACCTTGACCAAAACCTCCTTCTCTTGCGAAGCCTCCTCCTCGGCCTCGTCCTCTGAATCCTCCTCCTCGGCCTCCATACGGCTGAGCCGGATGTGTTCCTGTTGCTGGACCATGTGCGTCTGCGTGGACTCGGTATACATCCTGTGTTCTTTCTGACAGGAGATCATACGCTCAGCAATCTTGTGGGTCATGCCCGACGGATTTACAGAAAATACAATAGAGGTTTTTGGGTGTCTGGACATACTTTTGAAGCAAAGGACATTGCTGAGGTGGATGTCCTTGAGTTCTACATATTTCACACCATGGCCCCCGTGCTCGTGGTAAGGGATTAGGATCCCCTGACGCTAAATATTCTGCAAAGACTGGACAGTTGTCTTTACTATGGCCCTGCTCTCTGCACTTTATGCACCATATGTCTTGCATAGCCTCTTTCCCTTTTTTAAGTTCGTGTATCTGTAAGGTGAGGTTAGCCAACTGGGTCTGTAGAGTTGTCATTCCTGTACTGGTTTCTGCTAGAGGGGAAGCCTCTAGTTTCATTTCCATCTCCAGCGCCTCATCTTGGGTAGTGAGTTTCTGTTGCATTAGTGGCAGTCTGATGTGGGGGAGCAGCGCTGCAATAAACCATTCTTTATGCTGCTCCGGCGCAAAGTCAAAACTTACTTGATCTATAAGAGCTTTGAATTTCTGGTCAAAATCCCATACTGACTCTGATGGTAATTGTTTAATATCTTTAAGCTCTGTAATGCACTGAGACTTGGATTTAGGTTTCTTGAACTCTTTAATCATGGCGTTCTTGACCTGGGCGAGCGTTTTAGGTAGTGTAGTATATTTTATGTACCATGTTAAGGCTCTGTCTCTGAGCGTGGTAACCAACTGTACAAGTTTAAGGTTATCATCGTTGATTGTTTTAATGGTCCACATAGCTTCGCATAGGAACCAGTGTTGTTCCGAGTCTTCAGCTCCTGTACCTTTAAAGATAGGTAGCTTCATGTCATCTCCCATTCTATTTCTCTGTGGTGGGTTCTGATTGACCGGAGTACTACCACTCAGCGGTGTAGGTGAGGGTGTTGTAGCGGGAGTAGGTACTGACTGTGAGCTACTAGATGGAGTGCCTATGGGATTATTCTGAGTCCCTGTCTGCTTTTGTGGAGTATAGGGGTGGTAAGGGATACCCCCCTCTGGTTCCTCAGTGGTGTTAGGGCTCTGCTGTCTAGTGCTGTTTGAACTGTCTTCAAATATATCAGAACTAGATGCTACTTTATACTTCTTTCCACTCCGTGTCCGTCCAATGTCATCTAAATCACTTTCAAACTCTTGTGACATTACTAGGTTTACTCATTCGTCTGAGACTAGATCCATTGTTCCTTTTTCATACAGCAACCTCTTAAGGGACAAGTTTAGAGATCTTAGGTACTTACCGCGATATCCTTTGAAGAAGTATCGTTCGGCGGCACTGAAGCTCTTTCTTTGGTCAACTGCAAACTCTGTGACGTAGCCTTCTAGCACACTGGTGAGCCAGAAGTCCACTGCTCTCGTAATCGGGTTGTCCAGGTTCTGTATGGTCTGAATCAACTCCGGTGTCCAGACGATGTTTCTCTTCTTCTTGAAGGTGTTGCTATCTATCAACTTGGATAACCAATCGAAAAGCTCGTTTCCATAGGTGACAAAAAATATAGCGTGTATGTCTGAAGCGATGTGCTTCTCTAGCCAGGCCTCTGTGCTTAGTTTCGGACTTCTGTTCTCTTTCTTGGTGAACTTCGTTAAGTCTGAATCCAACCACTGGTGAAATTATTCTCGCGTAGGATGCCAACAGAACATGGACTCCCAGTCGTTTAAACCGGCAACAGAACCATTTGTTGATTGCATGGGCAGACCCGGGTTTACTATAATTAATCAACAATACCCCAAACTCACTGGCCCTTTCGGCAACAGACCGCAAAGCGATCTGAAGTCTCACCCGAAGTGAATCTAATGGGTTGGCCAAGACTCAAGTGTCTTGGACCAGGTTCTGTTCATCCTACTTCTTTCCCCTTTTCTCCTGTGCGCCACTAAGTCAACTAGCTCTGCGCATCGCACGTCCCCTTCTACTCGCAACACTTTCACCCGAGCGATGCTCAACCTCGCACCGGTTGCTCGGATTCCTCTCGCGTCGCACAACTTCCACTTACTCGTAGCTTCCCACTCCTTACCACTTCTCTGCGCACCACGGAACACCTATCCTCTCCTCAACGCTAAGCCCTCAGCTCGCAGTATCTCGCATCGTAGCTCCTCTGCCGATGCGATATCGCTTCTCTGCGATACCTTACCACTGCGACTTTACGCTCTTAACGTTGCTTGCGCCGATGTGCGACACTCTACTCTTCAGAAGTCTAATATGAATAACTGGTAATTAGTGACAGACGTGAGATAATCCTTAAACAACCTACTGCAATACTTTGACTTATCATTAGTCTTTTGCAATATTATGAATGAAACAATACATACATTCATCTACTGCTACTATCATTACATGCATAATAACTAGTAACAATAAGCAAATACAATCACATCCATTCAACACATAACACGCAGATTTAACGTGGTTCACCCCCGGGCTGGGAGCTATGTCCACCAAACTGTGCTTCTATTATATATCTTGAGGGAAGTTAGCACAGTTCATTGCACTACCCTTGTAGTGCAAAGTTTCTCCTAGATCTCTGACCTTCTCTCTATATCTCTTCCCTCTCTGTTCTCTCTGCAAATGATTACATACAGAATCAAATGACTCACAGACAACTATGTGTCTGGATCGTTACAACGCAGTCTGTCTGACTGATTTCTGAATCTACAAGACTATCAACTGATCGACTACCTACTGATTGATTAGCTACCCAACCAACCCTTTACAATACAAAAATGCAAGATTTTATAGGCAGCCCGAAGGTCGTGCCATTACAACACTGTGGGCCTGTCCCAACAGTAAACCCATACCCTAAACAGTGACAGTCCATCCTCTCTGTCCTTGAGGTAGCCGCTTCCCGTCACACCGCAGCTCTCTGCAGTCTTCCATGCTTCCCGGTACTGACCATGGGTACTATGCACCGCTTCTCTTTCTGTCCTTCGCCTTCAATGCTTGAGCCTCGTTGCTCCTTCTTCTTTATGAGGGTCGCTGAGCCCTCCTGTCTTCCGCCGCTTCCTTCAATGCAGTGGTTGAGCTTTCTTCTCTCAGCCGCTCTGGTACCGTTGTCTCCTTGACTTTTCTATCCCAAAAGTCGTGGTTTCCGGCTCTGCTCTCCAGCTGGAAACGTGCTACACCGTCGTAGCTCTGCCCTGTCCTTTTTCCGCTAAACTTCTCTCTTTCCGCCAAAATCAGCAGCTTCTTCTGTAGCTGCGGGGTCCTGCTCCAACATGGACTCTTTCTAGTGAAAAGAAGGGATGGACTATTTTGTATGAGAACTGAATTTTATGATAATAAGAAAGACCTACTTGTTGGGAAAGACCTGCACATAATTTTTCTTGGAATGTGTGGAATTGATAATGTGGAATTAATTCTTCTTTCTTCCAAATGATATACTGTGAGATCATTCTAACTTCTTTGAATTAGTTATTTAGTTATGAATGATTTCTCTTTCTACATAAATGTCTGTGTCTGAAATGAGCAATGAATGGTTTATTATATCAGATCTTTCTTTGGTATTATTTTTTCTGTAAATGTGCATGTTATATTGAACATCTATCTGTAAAATTAGTATGAATAGTTTTAGTACATTGCTATAATTTTAAATCTGCTCCCTACGGGGATAGAGTAAACTAGAATAGAATAGATTGGCCTATTTTTTGAAAAGTAATTGATAAGGCAGGAGCGATAAGATGAAAGGTAAGAACCTAGGAATCACTTGTGAGGTTTCTATTTATTGATTACATGCATTTAGATTAGGAAATTGGGTATCATCTTTAATTAACATAAATGGTGGATCGGGACAAAACCAATAAAACATTTTTCAAAACACATTAATCTACGGTAGCCGGACCATTAACCGGATGGATTCCCCACAACAAATGGTGGACAATCTAATTGGGATCGATTACCGAGGAGAAACCCTACTGTCAGTGCTTAGTAATTTCCTAGCATCAACAAATTTAGCGCTATAAGGAGGGAAGCCAATGGATGGTTGGTAGAGGAAATCTATTTGTAAGAAAATATTCTGCTCGAACTACATCTGAAATGACTTTTCCATAATATTTTGTTCTTGAATATGAAGAAAAAGAAAGGGAAGGGTCTGAAGAATATAAAGAATATTTATACACCGTCCCATTTGAATAAGTTGATCATTTTTTAAGTTATACATGATCCTACATTAAGGAGATCGGTGGGTTGAAAGTAATTCATGTGTTTCCATGGAGGAAAGCTCCCAAGAAAGCAGTCTCATACACTCAATATTCAGTACTTGTGGAAAATTTGGAAGAATTCATAGATTTTTTAATCCAAGAAATCACCCAACCTCTTGATCAGTTAGGACCTGAATCCCCTATGGCTTAAACCTTTCCACACTCTCCACCATAGTCTCCTCCTCGAGTTATGGTTGCAACTATTAATCAACCCGCATGGATATCCATGACGCCACTCAACCTGGCTGCACCTTTACATGATTTACCTAAGAACCCAGAACATTTTCTACCAAAGTTTGATCCTAGTAAGGGTGTCTCTGCCGAATATCATCTAAATTTTTTTTATTTGACACTAAAGCTTATGAACGTTAAGCATGAAGATGTTGTCTGCAGACTATTCCCATATACCTTTGAGCCTAGAGCGTATTCATGGTATTTCATCCTACAGGATAACTCAATAGTGAACTGGGATGGGTTTGAAAAAGTGTTTATAAGTAAATATGGAAATCAGAAAACCGTAGCCACGCTCATGAAAGAATTATTGTCTATGACGATGGATAACAAAGAGAAGGTTCAATATTTCAATCAAATTTTCACTACTCTTTTAAACGGTTTTAATGTTGTGACAAAACCAACTGAGGATTCTTTGGTAGAATATTATACTACACCACTACATCCACCTATATCAATGTTTGTAAAAAGGGAAGTTAAGGCCACATTGGTAGAAAATTATGAAGAACAAAAGAAGGTAGAAGTTGATCTGGATAGTATCACAAGACATACTGTGGATTTGGAAGTAAAAATAGCAGCTATTAAAAATCCTTTGTTGTTAAATAGGCCTAAAGAAGAACACTCAAATGAACTAGAAAATGTGGTCAAAATGGTGCATAAATTATCAAAAAAAATAGTAGACTTGGAAAAGGAGAAGGGATATAGTTCATCAAGAAATCCATTCAAGCCCTACTACAAGAAAAGGGAGGAAAGAGGATAGCCCCAACCACCTCTACTTAATTCTATTGTTCTAAATTTTAATGAATTTAGTATGGACCATTTATGTACATTTCATCAAGAACACCACTCTGAAAAAATTTGCCCACAATGGATAAATTCAATGACTCTAGTGATGAATCAATTATTAGATGCCCAACTGGAAGATCCAGAAGAAGAAGAATACCAAACAAATGAGGAAGAATAAAGAACTAAAGAAACCATGATGGTGTTATGGAATTGGGCACCCACATTAGGATTGAATGAGGAAGAACATACTAAGGAAATCCAAGTATCATCAGTAAACGTTACAATGAGGAGTAAAGGACTGGTAGTGGATAGGAGTTTAGTGTTGCATAAAGCCAAGAAAATAAAGGAAACCATGAACAAAATTATCCACACCACTCAAACACATCATAAGTTTCATCTGAAAAACATAAAAGAAACTAGCTCTGTGATTAATAAACATGTGAAGACCATGGAAAACAAAACATAAATTAGTAAGAAAATCACAGAAGAATATAACATGGGATATGTTATTATGGAAGATATTAAGAAAACCAAAGAAAATATTTCTTTATTCGAATTATGTAATCTTCCTCAATAGAGAAAGAAATTGTTGGAATCATTTGATCCACAACCTAGTACGGCAGAGGCCATTGAATCAAATCCTGAGATAAACCAAGCAAGTATTGGCAGTAAATCAAAATCTCGGACTTTTCCTTTCCTGTTAACTTTTGAAATCTTGAATCACAATGTGCATAATTGTTTGGTGGATTCTCGAGCTTCATATAATGTTATGCCATTATCCATTTGTAAGAATATCAAAGGTAAACTGATACCATCCCCTTCACAGATCATTCAACTGGATAGGGATGTTGTTAAGGTTATAGGGGAGATTAAAGTTGTTCTTATTAGATTGTCTATAGATCCTTGGTGTGCCAATTCATAGATATTATGGTGGTGAATATACCCGAGGCTTATGGATTTATATTGAGCAGGGACTGGTCAATGAAACTGAACAATTATTTTGTGACTGATTGGTCTCACATGTGGCTACCATACCAGAACACTCAGAATCAAATTAAGATACTGAGAGAACCCCACATGAAACAGAATGTAACGTAATTGGAAGAAAAGAATGAGCCGATAAATTTATCATTTTCATTTTTGGGAAACTACTTTTTATAACTCGAGCCAGGGAATTATCAATCTGAGGAAGTCATTTATAAATCAGATACATAGTCCGATCTCCTTCGATTTTCATGGGCTGATTACATTGATTGTAACATAGTTAACTCAATTATTAATATATAAGGTGATACTAACCAAATAAATTTAGAAGATAGATTTTGGATTTTGTATTTTGATGGTTCTAAAATGCAAGAGGGATGGGGAGCATGTTGTATCCTTATTGATCCAAAAAATAATAAACATTTTCTCTCTTGTAGGCTAGAGTTTGAATGTACAAATAACACAACAGAATATGAAGCTCTAGTTCAAGGTCTGAAAAAATACATTGAGTTAAATGTAAGAAATTTAAAAGTTTTTGGTAATTCTGAGATAGTTGTGAGACAAATAAGAGACACCATTCATTATTTATCTCCATGCCTTAAAGGGTACCAAGATTAAGTATGGAATTTGTGTTGATGTATTTGTAACTTCGGAACTGATGAATATTATCATTGTATGTTGTTGTACCCCCATTGGGGATGTGTGTTACCCATTTACAGGATGTATAAATTGTGTCTAGATCTTGAGGTATAACCTCCTTTGTAAGTGAGGACAATAGTCCCTAGTGTAACATCATTTAATATGTACTTGTAGTCTCTCTAAAAGAAGTGGGCCCCATGTGAGATGACATGTAGGCTCGAATGTTATATTTGGTCAGTGACTTGAAAGGGTATAAATAGGGAGGCATTCTCCCTCATTTATACATACCTAACACACTCTCAAGTGTGCATGAGGGAAAGAGACAGTTAGAGGAGGAGATATAGATAGTTGACGAATACTTCTTATTACTGCTTTTGATCATCTTACTATTCTGAAGAAGTTTGTGGGGTTTTCTCCTTTATGGTTTCCCCGGTGAAAATATTTTTGTCTCAAGTATCTTTTATATATTATGCATCTTATTGTACTTTTTATTACTTCAGATAAAGATCCTATATAATCTAATCCGATCTT
Source organism: Pseudotsuga menziesii (assembly GCA_001517045.1). Classification (NCBI taxonomy): domain Eukaryota; kingdom Viridiplantae; phylum Streptophyta; class Pinopsida; order Pinales; family Pinaceae; genus Pseudotsuga; species Pseudotsuga menziesii. The sequence goes on from LPNX010628204.1 coordinate 10,615, forward strand.
AAGAAAAACTAACATGTTATTAGAGCCTCTCTGAAAGAAGAAACTATGTAGCTACGAGAACTAGGGCTTCTTAGTTGAAGGTGTTCTCTCCATAGATCATCAAGTAGAGAGGGATAGAATAACTCATCTCAGTAGGGAGAATATTTTGGTGGAGATGGTTTCTGAATCGGAGAATTTTCATTTTTGACCCTATCACTAGTGTTGGGAGGAACTAGGGAATCAAGTATTAGAGGCTTCCCACCTCAGTTTTTAGAAAGTAACCTAGCTGAGAAACTCGCCTCAAGGAGGTTCATATTTCTGTCCAAATAGAATTCCCAAACTCCAATTTTGGAAAATTAGGGTTTCTATGACAAACCTTAGGTCATCATGCTCCAAAACCTGGTTAGACACTTCAAATTGATAAGATCCAAATATTTACTATTTACATTTAAGGTTCTCATTTTTTAAAAGATGACTCACCATACTCATCTTGAGGACGATCTTATAGGGGATGATAACTTTCGGGGATGGAAGTACATGATCTACCTGATCCTTGAAGAAAATTGCATGGATCAGTTTATCTCTGGCAGTGTTCCATAACCAAAGGGAGATGAGGCAAAGGATGCTCATAGAAGAATCATGGCTAAGGCTAAGAGAATCATTGCAGATTCTATCAAGGATTTCCTCATCCCCCATGTTTCTGCATTCAAGACACCGAAGGAAGTATATGATGCTTTGACAAAGATGTTTGAAGGACATAACATCAATCGAAAGATGACTTTGAGGAACCAGCTGAAGAATGTGAAGATACAGAACTCCAAGACTATATAGTATTACTTCACAAGGGTTTCTCAAATCAAATAACAACTTGAAGTAGTTGAAGAAAATGTCAAAGAAGGAGAAATTGTAATGACTACCCTAAATGGTCTCCCTAGATCATGGGACTCATTCATTCAAGGGATTTGTACAAGAAGGAAGCTGATCTCTTTCATCAGACTTTGAGAAGAATGTGCACAAGAAGAACCTAGACTTGTGACAAGAGAAGAAAATATTGGAGAAACTAACAATCAAGCTCTTGCAGTCTACACCAGGAAGAACTTCAAGAAGAAGGAGAAGAAGGAAAACTTTGATCACAACAACAAGAAATACAAGAAACCGAAGAATACCAAAAGAGATATTTCAAATGTTCAATGCTATACTTGTGATGAAAAGGGACACTTGGCAAGATATTTCCCCATCCAGAAAAAGAGACACCATGCTCATATTGTCGAAGATGATGAACCAACAAACAAAAAATTCAAATGAGAGAAGGATGATTCGGATGAAGAGTATGTGCTAATATCAGCACTTGCTGGCACTATCTTACACAGAAGCAATGATTGGCTCATGGATAGTGAATCTTCCAAACACATGACAGGATACAAGGAATCATTCATCAATAGGTCTGAACATGAGTCACCTCACAAGGTGAAACTTGGGGATGATTATCAATACCCCTTAAAAGGGAGTGGCAAAGCTTCATACAAGCTTGACTCTGAGAAATCCTTAAATATGAAGGATATGTTATACATTCCAAGATTGAAGAAGAATATTCTCTCCATATCTGTATTAGATGAAAAAGGAATTAGGGTTGCATTTGTCTATGGCCAAGTTCTGATGTGTCCATGAGGAAAGACAATATAGGATGCAATAGTAATTGTAGAAGAATATGGAGTCTTGTACAAGTTGAAGGGATGGCATGAACAAGCATTGGTTCATGAGTCAATTGAACCAACCGAATCATTGCATGGAATGCTTACACATGTTCACTACAAAGCACTATCGATGGCAAGCAAAGCAGTTTCAGGATTTCCAGAGATTTAGGAAAAGCATGAGGGCATTTGAAAAGGATGTGCAAAAGGAAATAATGCAAAGAATGACATTTCCCAGTAGTTAGAGCAAGGCTAAAAGAATATTGGAGATAGTACACTCGGATGTATGAGAACCCATGTATTCAAGCTCATTAAGTGAGTATGTGTATTATGTTTCCTTTATAGATGATTTCTCTTGTAATACTTGGATATATTTCTTGAAAGAGAAAAGTCAAGTTTTCAATAAGTTCAAGGAATATAAATCCTTGGTCAAGAACTAGACAGATAGGAAGATCAAGCTTCTATAGTCAGATAATCAGGCAAGTTTAGTTGGAAATAATTCAAGGAACTCTGCAGATAATCTAGGATTAGGAGGGAGTTGAGAAATCCCTACAATCCTCAACAAAATGGGGTTACAAAATGAAAGAACTGATCCATAATGGGAGCAACAAAAGAAATGTTGCTTGACCAAGATCTTCCTATCCACCTTTGGGTGGAGGTAGCAAGAATAGTTGTGTATGTAAAAAATTGTACTCCTCATCAAGTACTTGACAACAAGACTCCTGAAGTGGATTTCTCAGGAGTGAAACCCAAGGTCAGCCACCTAAGAAAAGTTTGTCACACATTGTACATACATGTCCCAAAGTAGAAAATGACCAAAATCGATCCTTCTGGGAGGAAGGGTGTATTCGTAAGATACAGGGATACATCAAAGACCAACTGAATATACTTCCCTGAATTCAAGAATATCGACATCAGTAGAGATGTAACCTTTGATGAAGACTCAAAATACTTCATATCCAGGAGGACTCCTATCTAGGAATTCGAGGAACCTGAAGAGATGAGAATCCTAAACATGGAAATTGGAGAATCAATTACAGAATACCTTTAAGATCATGACATGACAGAACCACAAGAGCTAGTTGAGACATTCCTTGAGAAGGAATCCCATAAGAGGAAACCAACATGGTCATGGGAGCTCTTACGAGAAGCTGAAAGGTATGGCTCTCTAGAAGGAATACATAGAGAGAGAAAGAGGGATAATCTCTACAATAGCTATATGTCCCTATTGTGTGACATCATTGATAAAGAACCTTCCACCTATGAAGAGGCTACAGAAAATAAAGAATGGAAGGATGTAATGATCGAGGAATATCAATCGATCATGAAGAATGATGTATGGGAGGTTGTTATGAGGCTAGAGAAAAAGTCTATTGTGACTTCAAAGTGGATCTACAAGATCAAGTGTGTTGCATATGGCAGCATCAAGAAACACAAGGCAAGATTCATAGCATGAGGCTTCTCATAGAAAGAAGGAATAGACAACGACGAGAAATTTGCACCCATGGATAGGTACACTTCCATAAAGTACACCAGATGGATTTCAAGATAGCCTTCTTGAATGGTGTAGTCGAAGAGGAATTATACATGGAACAACCACTGGGATTTGAGACACATGATAGGAATACCTATGTGTGCAAATTGAAGAAGGCCTTGTATGGCTTGAAACAATCACCGAGGACAAGGTATGAAAGGATGGATAGCTTCCTGATGAGATTGGGATTTACCAAGAGTAAAGCAGGTTCCAACCTCTACTTCAAGGTGGAACACAGAAGATGAGTGATACTCATGTTATATTTCAATGACTTGTTTCTAACAGGAGATGAGGAACTCATTACAGATGCAAGGAGGATACTTACTACAGAGTTCAAGATGAAAGAACTAGGTATGACGCACTACTTCTTATACATGGAGGTGTGGCAGAGTGTAGATGGAATATTCTTTGGGAAAGGGATGTATGAAGTGGATATTTTGAAGAGATTTAGAATGTTGGACTACAAGGATATGGCCACACCCATGGCATCTAACTTGAAGCTTCTAAGTGATGCTTCATCTGAGAAGGTTGATGCCATGATGTATCGTTAGATGATTAGATCATTGACATATCTAATGAATATGAGACCATACATATGCTTTGTGGTGAACAACTTGATCTAGTTCCTGACGGATCTGAGACATGTTCACCTGATAGAGATGAAGCATGTTCTGAGATACCTAAAAGGTACAGTTGATTATGGGCTCAAATATGATGTGAATTAGAAGATCAACCTACATGGTTATTTTGATTCTGACTGGGAAGGTAGCACCATTAACAGGAAGAGCACCTTAGGTTGTTGCTTCAGTTTGGCATCTAGCATGATCTCTTGGTTCAACAAAAAGCAGTCATGTGTGGTGTTGAGTACATCCAAGGCAGAGTATGTTTCCTCTTGCTCAGCCAGTTGCGAGGTGGTGTGGCTATGAAATCTACTTTCTAAATTATTTGATCTCTAGTTGGAGGTGAATTTCATCTTCTATGACAATCATAGTTGTGTGAAGCTGACAAAAAACCCAGTGTTCCATAAGAATTCGAAGCACATCGAGATCAAGTTCCACTATATCAAGGATATGGTGTATAGAGGAGCAATGAAGCTCTAGTACATGGAAACAAAGGAGAAGATATCCAATGTGTTGACCAAGCCTCTTGCAAGAGTGAAGTTCAAGTTCTTTAGAGAAAGACTTGGTGTGATCCAGATCGAGATCCCTCAAAAGAGGGAGTGATGTGTTCTAGGATAGCTAGAAAGACAGGTTACCTGAGTGTAACATCCTGGAAAAGTTCGTAGGTTTCTTAGACATAATCATCCCTATAGTTTATCCTTGGATGTAACATCTTGGTGAAGCTCGCAAGTTATCCTTGGATGTAATCAGTCCTGATACAAAGCATATTATCTCACATGGGAAATGAGATGAGTTATCCGAATGTAAATAATCATCTGTGGCATGGTACGCAGGTTATTCAGATGTAATATGTCGTGTGGGTTGTCTGAGTGTAAATATCAATCCCTAGCATAGTACGCAGGTTACTCGGACGTAATATGTCCCAAAGGTTATCTGAACAGAAAAGATCTTGGATGCAAGTTGTTAAGATGTAATTCCTTTAGGTTGACCAGAAGAATGTAAAAAGGACTTGGTGTAGTATATTGTTGGGTCGTAATTAGTCCTACCATATATATGAGATATATGAAGTTCACAAGTTTAGATGATAAGTTCATGAAGCACAAGAGGTGCACCTAGGTGGTTCACTTTATAGAACGTGCGTCGACCGTAGATGCTTTAGTTGTTTGTTGTTTTGTCTTATGCAAGGCAAAAGAGATGATATGGATACGATGAGATGAAGGTAGAAGATGCAAGATATTTCTATGGAAATGTGAAGAATATCTTGGACAGATTCTATGTGAAGGATTTCTTTAGATGTGATGAAGACCTAGTAGAGGACTAGGCCTACATTGAGCATGAAAAAAGGATGGCATTGTAGAAACTTTTGATGAGAGATAGTATGGTCCAATGATCAAATTATAAGAATATGATGGAAGCAGTTATGATGAAGACTCTATGACTTTGTGATGATGATGATGCAATGAATACCTGACCTGATGTGTTGATGACTATGTAGAGAGAGAATACTTTCCTAGGTAAGAGGGAGTGTTGATGTATTTGTAACTTCGGAATATATTCTGATGAATATTATCGTTGTATGTTGTTGTAACCCTATTGGGGATGTGTGTTACCCCTTTACAAGATGTATAAATTGTGTCTAGACCTTGATGTACAACCTCCATTGTAAGTCAGTGCAACAATCCCCAGCGTAACATCATGTAATATGTACTTGTAGTGTCTCTACGAGAAGTGAGTCCCATGTGAGATGACATGTAGGATCGAATGTTATATTTGGTTAGTGACTTGAAAGGGTATAAATAGGGAGGTGCTCTCCCTCATTTATACACACATAACACACTTTCAAGTGCACATGAGAGAAAGATACAGTCAGACGATGCGAGATAGATAGTTTTTGAATACTTCTTATTATTGCTTTTGATCATTTTACTATTCTGAAGAAGTTTGTGTGGTTTTATCCTTTATTTTTTCCCCAAATAAAATATGTGTGTCTCATGTATCTTTTATATATTATGCATATTTATGTACTTGTTATTATTTTAGATAAATATCCTAGATAATCTAATCAGATCATAATAAAAACTATCAATCTAATAGCATGCTTTAATGATTTTAACATAAACGCAATCTGTTAGGTTTTCAACATTAATCTAGCATTATGTTAGGATCTTTACTGAGAGAATAACAAGTACAGCAATCAAAAACAAGAGACAATGAACACAGTGTTTTTGATCGGGGAAACCATAAATGGAGAAAACCCTGCAACTTCCTCAGAGATAGAATCAGCACAAGATGTAAAACCCCAAAACAGTAAGATGCACTCCCGACAATAGTAATCTTCTTCTTGTCTAGCCCCAGTGTCTTCTCCTTCCTCAACTATGCGCTACACTTGAGTGTGTGAGTGATGTGTACTAAATAGAGATCCCAACTCTCTATTTATACTAATCCCGACATGACTAAAACCCTAATAGGGCTGACCTCTACTTGGAGATTCTAATAACCCTAGTGCCCCGAAACTGCGGGGACTTTAACCCTTACACAATCGGAGGGTTACCCACTATGACTTGACATGACTTGTTTACATTATTGATCCTCCCGATAGGAACATCAGGGCATGACAACATGACTCAAATACATAATAGATACATCCTGGAATAAACATCGGGTTACAATACATAAGATACATAGATGAATACATTCCAAAGTTACAAATACATCAACACTCCCTCTTAACTAGGAAGGTATTCTTTCTACACAATTTTCAGCACTGGTCTTCTTCTCTATATCAACTGGATAATCTCGTCATCTGCATCTTGAGTCTTCTGAGTCTTCAAGTCATCTTCATCTTCAAGTCATCTTTATCCTTTGAATATGGATCATCTCTTGATCTGGATCATCATGGGACATCATCACTGGATCTGGATCATCTCTCGATCTGGATCAACATCACTAGATTTGGATCATCACTCGATCTGGATAATCATCACTGGACTAGATCTAGATCATCGCTTGATCTAGAACTGGATCTGGATCATCTCTTGATCTGGATCATCACTACTGGATCTGGATCATCACTCAATCTAGATCTCTCAGAGTCATCATAACTGGATCTAGATCATAGCTCGATCTGGATCTCACCTAGTCATCATCATGTGTGTGCTATCTCGTCATAGGAAGTTCTATAGAGCCATCCTTCTTTCATGCTGGGTGTATGCCTACCTCCTCATAGGTATTTGGTAGCCCTTATATCTAACCTACTCGTTAGAATGGCCAGCACTCACATCTGACCTGCTCGTCAGAAAGGCAGTAGCCCTTATATCTGTCCTACTTGATAGAATGGCCAGCACTCACATCTAACCTACTCGTCAGAAGGGAAGTAGCCCTTGTATCTATCCTACTCGACAGAATGGCCAGCACTCACATCTGACCTACTCGTCATAAAGGCGGTAGCCCTTATATATGTCCTACTCGACAGAATGGCCAGCACTCACATCTGACCTACTCGTCAGAAAGGCGATAGCCCTTATATCTGTCCTACTCGATAGAATGGCTAGCACTCACATTTGACATGGAAGGAACCAAATCCTTTACCCATGAACAGAATGGCACTGCCCTTATATCTGACCTGCTCATCAGAATGGTGGTATCCCTTACATCTATCCTACTCGACAGAATGGCCATCACTCACATCTAACATGGAAGGAACTAAATCCTCTCACCATGACAGAATGGCTCAGCACTTACATCTAACCTGCTCATCATAATGGCTTTGGGACCCATCTCTTTCCCTTGGAGGAAACCTCGATTTAGAGAAAACCAAGCTTCTCCCTGAAGTACTCAAACTTCACTCTGGCTAATGGCTTCATCAACACATCAGCTATTTGTTCCTCCGTTGCAACATATTGGAGCTTCACTACTCCCCTCTATACCATATCCCTGATATAGTGATACTTGATCTCGATATGCTTTGACTTGTCATGGAATACTGGATTCTCTGAAAACTTCACACAACTCTGGTTGTCACAATGTATACAAGTAGCATCCAACTGGAGATCAAATATATCGGACAATAGCTTCCGCATCCATACTGCCTCACAACTAGTTGAACAAGTTGTGACATACTATGCTTCAACTGTACTTAATGCCACATAGGATTGCTTCCTGCTAAACCAAGAGATCACACCTGATCCCATACTGAAGCAACACCCTGAAGTGCTCTTCCTATCGATGGCACTACCTGCCGAATCTAAATCAACATAACCCTCTAGGTTAATATTTTGATTCACATCATACTTGAGCCCATAATCAATTGTACCCCTCAAGTACCTCATAATATGCTTTGCAGAAATCAAGTGAACATTTCTCGGATCTGTCAAGAACTGGCTCAAGGTGTTCACAGCAAAGCAAATGTCTGGTCTCGTGTTCGTCAGGTACATCAATGACCCAATCATCTGACTATACATCGTAGCATCAACCATCTCTAAAGAAGCATCATTCAATAGATTTAGGTTTGATGCCATAGGTGTGGCCATAATCTTGCAGTCCGTCATCCCAAACCTCTTCAGGATCTCTACTGCATACTTCCCTTGTCCAAGGAATATTCCATCCGCATTCTGCCACACCTCCATACCTAGAAAGTAATGCGTCATACCCAAGTCCTTCATCTCAAACTCAGAAACAAGCTTTCTCTTTGTATCAGTAATCAACCCATCCATACCTATCACTAATAGATCATCTACATATAGTAGAAGCATCATTGGGTTTCCATGTTCAACCTTGTAGTAAAGGTTGGAATCTGCTTTACTCTTGGTAAAGCCCAAACTGGATAGAAAGCTATCAATTCTACCATACCATGTCCTAGGTGCCTGTTTCAAACCATACAGGGCTTTCTTTAATTTGCATACATGAGACTCCCTGTCATGTGTCTCAAAACCGAGTGGTTTTTTCTACATACACTTCCTCTTCTACTACACCATTCAAGAAAGCAGTCTTGAAATCCATTTGGTGTATGTTGTAATCTCACAGATCACATAAGGTTACCAATAATACATACTAAAACATAACTATAAATCAAAAACAAGAGACAAGAACAGATAGGATAACATATTATATGAATGCAATGAGTTCATACAAGGCAGAGAACTGAACTGAGTTCTTGTTTGGCTCAACAGCCTAATATATACAATTTACAAACAGTTACAAAGTAACTACCTGTCGGTTCGATGAATCGACACGACTGTTAGTTAGCCGACCTAATCTTTCTAGTTAGTTGGCCGACCGACTTAGTCGGCTGATCGACTAAGTTGTCCCATCGACTTAGTCGGCTGATCGACTAAGTCGGTCTTCGTTCAAGTCAACTTCGTCGACTTGCTCCTTCTACATCTCCCCCACAAACAAAACGTTTCATCGTCCCGAAGAAACAGGGAGGTACAAAAATTGAAGTTTTGTTGAACCATTGGACCATGCTATTGTTGTGGACTGTGAAGACGGATGGTTGGTCTCTTCTAGACATAGACTTCGACAATGGCCGGAGCTGTGATGGCGAGGTGATGCTGAAAATCCATCCAACTTTGTAAAGCTTTTTGGATGTCGATCGTTAATGTTGTTAAACTTGATAGGACTGACATCTTTTCTTAAATGGGGACTTCTGCGATTTTCTCCATATTGAGGCCTAAAGCTTCGTTCTGCTCTTCTATTGCATCGATGAGTTGTTTCATCTGGGGGCAGATGACATCGAACTTTTCTAAGTTTGGAAGAGCCTGTTGCACCCACTGATGAGCTACTCGTTCCAGCTGCTGCAACTTGTTGGTCTCCAGCATGATCTGTTCCTCTATGGTCTATCTGAGTGCTGCCTCGGTTGTTTTCCTGCCCTCCAAAACCTGAATGCCTTGTCACGTCTGCCTTGTCTACTGATAGACCTACCCATAATGAGTAGGACAGTCGTGTAAGACTTCTTCTGTGATGACAGATTCCTCCATGTGGTCCTGGAGCACCTTCTAGGCCTCTGAGAAGGCAGTGTGTTGTGCTAGGAGCAGTCGAGAAGTTTCCTCCTTTTGTTCTTCCTTAGTCTCTTGCATCCGGGCCTGGACGGTCGATACCATAGTCTTGAAGAGATGGTATGCTATTTTAAGTGGTCTATCTGTGTCGACTTCAATAGGGCCTGGTATCACGGTCTGTGCTAGAGCTCTGCATTTGCCGAGAAACTCGACTTCTTCTGCATTTTTGGCTGTAAGCTCTTTATTTTTTCGAACCGTCCTTCGCTTTGCTTCTTTGGCCACGGTTTTGAGTAGTTGGATGACCTCAGTGTCGATCAACGAGCGGGCATCCCTTAAGCTGATCTGTAGGCTGGACATCCGTGGATGATGTTCTTTCTTCTTATTTTGTGTGTCTTTCACTTTCTCCTGTGTATTTGCAGCGGTTGAGGGTGGTTCTGTGGTTGGCAGTATGGAAGTCGAGGGTTTATCTGATTGGGGGGGTGGTATGACCACTTCCGGCTGTGAAGATGTAGGTGGTCATGGTAGGTCTGGCTGTGAGTCTGGTGGTGGTGGAGGGGGTGGTGGTGGTGGCAGTGGGTTGGGGGAATGAACAGGGGTAGATGGGTTGGCTGAAGTGTGTTGTGGGCTTCTGTCGGAAGAGATACCCACTTCCGAAGGTGTGGTGGGTAGGTCGTCCTGGGCATCGGGGTTGATTGGCTATGTGACAGACTGTGATTCTCCAATTACACCGCCTTGTCATATTCGGGTGAATGTCATCGTAATGTTTGAATAGGGCTTTTTTCTTGCATAGAGAGGGGCTGTTGTTTGTATTTTCTGGGCCGACTGAAACAGTGCAGGCAGCGTCATGAAGAAATCTTTAAGCTCAGCGTCTTGGTCAACCTTGGCTTTGACTGTATTTGGGATTGCTCTTTGATATATGTTGTGGGGACTAACCGACTGTTGTATTGATGCTTGCTCCTCGACTACAGGTGTCGGGGATGGGGGTGGAGGGGTCGACACAAGGTCGACAATGTTTTCGGGCGTCGATGTCATTTTTGCTTTCTTTGGCCGACCCTCCGGAGCTCCTGCATCCAGATACCATTGAAACTGAGTTTCAACTGATACTTTATTTGTAGTGGCATCCTCGACAATGTCGACGGCCGTGGCTACTAGCTCCTCCTCATCGTCGGATGAGTCAGCAAGAATAATCTTGTGCTTACCCTTGCCTTGTTGTAGTTTTTGGGCCTTGATTCTATTTCTGGCGACAGCTATCTCCTTGGCCAGCTTCTTAATGATGCTTTTGGATAAATCATATTCCGGTTCGGTGTCCTCGACTTCACCTGTCGGTATTTGAATTGGGTCGACAGTTGCTGGGGTCAGAGGGGTTGTTTGTTGTTGTGGTTGTACTATTGGTTGTTGTTGTTTTGTTAGCTATGGGTCGACTACCTTTGCAGTCATAGGTTTGACAGTGATGTGTACCCGACTAGTGGGCTCGGTCGGGGTGTCCTCTGACACAAATGTGCTGATGTAGAGGTTGAGCTCGTAGTATTCCTCTTTTTCCTGGTCGGTAAGTGGCTCTGTGATGGATAAGTCGACCTGTTTGGAAGCCTCGGGTATTTGTATTCTTGTCTGAGCCTGTCGGGTCAACTCCCAGAAAATCTGATCGACCGTCGGATAGTATTCCAGGTCCTAGGATTTGGGGTCCTGACCTGGTACATGACCTTTTCGGAAAGGAAACCCAGAGCGACGAAAGCTGAGATCAAGGCCATGCGCAGTGATCTTTTAAGGTGGAGTATATATTCCAATCGTCGAAGTATACTGCCATGGTCTTATAGATATATTCTTGGAAGGTCTTGACAACAATTCGGGAAAACACTGCAGGTGCATTCTTTAACCCAAAAGGCATAACTCTGTAAGCAAAAGAACCAAATTCACAGACAAATGTTGTCTTCTTTTGATCTTCTTTTTCTATGGGTACTTGGTTGTATCCTGAGAATCCATCTGTGAATGAATAGCATTCATGGCCTGCAACTTTATTCAAGATTTCATCAGCATAGGGGGTTGGGAATGGATCTGCTAATGTTACTTTGTTGAGCTCCCTAAAGTCGACACAAATTATTAACCTTGTCGGGTCATGTTTCTTGGGCTGGAAGATCATTGGACTTTCCCATTCAGACTGGTCAATGGGGTAAATGATCCCTGCTGCTAACATGTTATCAATTTCCTTTTTAACTATCTCCTTGTACTTGTGAGATAGTTTATAAGATCTTTTCTTGACAGGCCGGACATCAAGTTTAGTGTCTATTTTCATTTCTCCCATCTCTTGTACCAAGCCTTTTAAGTCTTTATAGTCCCTTGCAAAGACATCCTGGAATTCTCTAAGTAAGTTCACTATTTCGGTGGTCTATTGTTCATTCCAGTAGTCACCAATCTTGGCTATTTTTGGTCAGTCGTCATTTGAAATGTCAACCTCCTTAGTTTTCACTTTGGCATCTAGCCACTCTGGTGCTTTAGCTTCATTTATTGGCCGAATTCCTTCTTTGAACTGTGAGAATGTAGCAGGGAAGTCGGCTGCAGTCATTCTGTTAAGGTCTGGTTTGTCGGTGGTCTCAAATTTCAAGATTGAGTAGATTGGTTTGGTTGTTTCAATGTGGTCGGTCTTCCATATGAAGCTCTTACCTTCTATGTGTTCATTTTCTAGGTGTAAACGTGTCAACTATGATGTTGATTCAGTTTGTATATTGTTACAGTTCTTGATCTGTCAATGGTCTTGGGAGGGTTGTTTTTCTGTCAGTTGGAGAAATTGTTTGATTTGTTGTGCTGTCCCAGCCAATTTTTCATTTTGAGGTATGAACTAGAAATCCTTAATAAAATTTTATTTAAGTGCATGCCAAAAGAAGGTTTCTCCTCTAGCTTCCTCCATCTTATACCTTTTATTAGGTAAGTCATCTAGGGTTGAAGGAAACAAATGTGGCCAGGCTCGCTCATCTTTGTATCCAAGCCTTCTCCACTCCTTTTCACAAAGTTGGATGTGTTCTTCTGGGTCTTGGCCTTGGATAAAGATAGGTATTTGAGCTCCCTGGGTTAACTTTTTTCCACCAAACCGTTCGACAAAGAAAGTTGAAGCAGTTGTCCAGCTCTGAAATTTTGTCTGATAAGTGTCCCACCATCTAGCTGCTTGACCTGTAAATGTTTCCACTAAGCTTTGAAGTCTGCCATGTTCTCAAATATTTTTAGCTACTTGTTCGACATGCATGATTGAGGATTCTCTCTCCTTATACCTGGGCAGTTGAGTAGTATGTAAGCTGGTTGGTTGTAAGGTAGGTCATTCCCTGACTTTCTTTTCAAATATTTTGGGGATAATTGATACAATGAAGCACTGTCGGGTGGGTTTTTTCTGTACTTTTTGTATAGTCCAGCACCCTCTTGCTTGTGTTTCATAATTTTCCATTTCCCAGTCATATAATTCAGCATCTGAATTATAACCAATTGAGTCTTGGTTACCTAAGTTAAGCTCCCCATATATATTTGGCTCTGTATAGTCTGTATTGTTATGAATCTGGTAAAGCTGTCTGACATCGACTTCCTCATCAATCAGTTCTGTCCAAGGTTGTCCTTGGGATGGATTAATGGGTACAATGAATTTTTGACCATTTCCTTTTAGTTTGATTTGTTCTTTATCTAAGGATATGGATGCTTTCATCTTTCATCCCCAAGGTCGACCGACTAGTGCTAGGAAGGAGCTAGATCCTTCTTTTGGGTCAATAATTTCTAAATCAACCTTGGTAGAGATTCCTTTGATGGTCATCTCGGCATCTTTCCAAACCCCAATGGGTTCAATGAGACCTTGATCGGCGAGTTTTAGGTAAATGCCTGACTCGTAGATTCAAGGTCGGCCCATCTTTTCCCATGTATCTCGGGTCATGATGTTTACCTAAGACCCGAAATCAAGCACTACTTGTCGGACGTGATACCCTTCGATTTCCAGGTCGACAAGTGGGTCGACATCGTTTTTGTCTTTTTGGTTTAGGTTGCAGATATTTTTGGTTTTCTTTTCAGGGTTAGTGTGTTTTATTTCATGCAATAAGTCTATAAACTGAGAGACTGATTTGTCAGTTTGAACCAGTTGGATGATTTGATGTATTCTGTCGGGTCGACTGTTAACGATGCTTTCTTGGAGTGCAATGTCCTAGAATATGTGTGTGGCTTCTTGATATGTTTGTTTCTCCTTGGTAGGGTCAGGATAACCATTTTTCTTTTGAATCTTACTAATTTGAGGATTATCAAGGCCTGTTTTTGTGCCTTGGTGAGTGACAATATGCATATTTTTAGTAGTTAATACATCATGCTTTTGTACACAAGACAAGACATTAACATTTTTCTTATTATTGATTTTCTCTAACATGGTAGGACAATCCTCCAGAGAGTGATCGCCTACTCCACAATGGTTACAGAATTTAAGATCAGTCATGTCCTTGTATGGACAGTCGGCGTATTGGTGCCCTTCTTTATGACATATAAAGCACTGGGTGGATCGACGCGGTCGTATGTCGCGATTCCCGACGAATCGCCCTCTTCCTCCGTACCCTTGCCATCGATTGTCATACCGGCGCTCATATCATCGTCCTTCATATCTTTTCCCGTTCTGGTCATTGGTATTATTTTGCTCATTGTTTTGCGCTACTGCATTCGTTTGGTAGATCGCATGATAGTTCTGTCTGTTTTTCAAGTTTAACTGACAATCGGCCGTGTTGTGACTTTTTTTCTCACCGATGGTGCACCAGGAAGCTTTTCCATTCTTCATGTTAAATGAACAATATTTCATAGAATGATCACCGTGTTCCTGGCAAATATCGCAAAATGATTTGGTTTGTACAAAGCGGACATCTTGTCGGCTATATTGATATCGACAATTATCTTTCGAATGACCGGCCATCGAGCAGTTGGTACACCAGATTTCCTGATTCTTTAGGGTTAGCTCTTTCAAATACTTCTGCATGTTCTCGAGCTATTCCTCTAATATGTGGTCCATCGGATACACAGGTATTTCTTCGTCCATTTCCACCTGCAGAGCTTTGGTTAGCGTGCCTTCATATGTCTTGAACGTTTCCAGACTGATATGTCGTCGTACTTTCTGTGATAATCCTGCAAGGAACCATTGAATTAGTAGTTGTTCATCAATAACATAATATATTTAGCTTAATAGGTCCTTCCAATGTTTGTCGTAGTCGCGGACTGTCTCCCCTGGCTTTTGCTGTGTCATTTTCAGCTTTTTGGCGGCCAAGTGTTTGGCATCTGGGGTTTTGAAGAATGATAAGAACTACGCCTTGATCTCAGCTTTCGTCGCTCTAGGTTTCCTTTCTAAAAAGGTCATGTACCAGGTCAGGGCCCTTTTCCGTAAGGCTCCCGTGAACTGAGCCATTTGTTGGTCTTCATTCGTCACCTGGTTTGCTTCCCAGGTCGACTCGCAGAAAAACCAATGTCATCTGGGGTATTCATCCCCCTCATAGAGAGGAATGTGAGCTGATCTGTGAACCATGTATGAATCACTTTCACTGCTCTCAGAATTTGGCAGGGTTGGAGGTGGGGGTGGTGGTGAAAGTGGTGGGGTTATTGATATAGTCGGGCCTGCGGGGTTTTGGTCGACGAAACTTGTGCTCCCGTCGGTGGTCGATTATTCTTCAACGTATAGTGGGTTGTTGTGGATTTATACTGTTGATGATCCACTGCAATTTTGTGTGCGCAGGTCTGATTATTTGATTTCTTCTAAAGTTGTACTTGGTAGGGGGGGCGCTCCTTCCTGTGTCGGTAAGAGCAAGTGGATACTTCAGAGGGAGGGTGCTGCCTGAAACGTCACCCAGTTTCCCTCGAGTGGTCAATGTATGATAAGGTGTCAACCCGTGTATGTTTCGTCGCCTAGTCGACTCCATATCCTGTAGTCACCAGCTCGTAGTCGTAAATCGTCTTCAACAATAGTCTGGATTCTAGTATGTGGATTTGTTGGGGAAAGGGTTATTCCGTCATCGGGAGCTCTTATTTGGAGAGCTTCTAGCTGCTCTATCCACACTTCTTCCTCCATAGGGGACACATATTGTTCTACGCCCTCTTCCTGTCAGTCATGACCCGACTCTGGCAGATTCTCGTCACGGTCGTTCTCCCTAGGGTTTCGTTCTCTACGCAGCCCTGCGGCTCTTTTGCGTTGTGCTTCCCTTCTCTATTGTCTCTCGTCCCTTTCTTGTTTCTGAATGTTCAACATACTTTCATACAGTACTATTTTATTTAGGTCTTCTACGGTCGACTTTTCATTACTGGTGTCAGCTATCCTCTTTAGGTCGACTAGGATCCACTATACTCTACCTCTGACACAGGACCAGATACCCCCCCATAGCCTACCCGATGATTTTAGAAAGCCTGGATAGTTCGAATCACTTGCTTAGGAAGTATTCCCACTCCCTTTCTGTGATGAATTTCTCCCACTTCTTCTGCTTCTCTGCCCAGTTGGTATTTGGTGGCTGTTCACACAGTGGTGGTCTAGGTTCGACGATGTGGCCTACTCCATTCTCTATCAATAATTTGAACAACAAGGTCGGTAAGGAGAACAAGAATTGTTAGGTGAAATCTGTGTAGAATTTCACTTTGACAGTTTCCACTGATGTCCTGTATTCGACCGCTTTCTCCTCACAGAAGTCGTCAGTGATTTTCTCCAACCACTCCGACAAATTTGTACGACCTCCTCGGATCAGTTTGTCTAGCAACTGTTCTTCTTTAGTTGCGTCCGGCTTTCTCATCCAGAAGCTGCTTCAGGAGTTGTGGCACTGATTCGATGAATTTTTCATGGGTCTCTGTGAAAAATCTTGCTTTGTCTTCAGCGACTATTAATATGTTTCTTCTTGCGTAATTTTGTAAGTAGTTCACAACTTTATGGTCCCACCAGTCCTTGATTTCCTACTCTGGTATCATATGTGAACATATATTTTAGACATGTACTACCGGTAATGAAACCAATGTTGTAATCTCACAGATCACATAAGGTTACCAATAATACATACTAAAACATAACTATAAATCAGAAACAAGAGACAAGAACAGATAGGATAACAGATTATATTAATGCAATGAGTTCATACAAGGTAGAGAACTGAACTGAGTTCTTGTTTGGCTCAACAGCCTAATATATACAATTTACAAACAGTTACAAAATAACTACCTATCGGTTCGGTGAACCGACATGACTGTTAGTTAGCCGACCTAATATTTCTAGTTAGTCGGCCGACCGACTTAGTCAGCTGATCGATTAAGTCGGCCCATCGACTTAGTCGGGTGATCGACTAAGTCGGCCCATCGACTTAGTCGGGTGATCGACTAAGTCGGTCTTCGTTCAAGTCGACTTCGTCGACTTGCTCCTTCTACAGTGTATCTTCCATTTCATCACTGCAGCCAGAGCAAGTACTGATCTGATGGAAGTGTATCTGGCTACAGGTGCAAAGGTCTCTTCATAGTATATTCCCTCTTTCTGAGAGAAACCTCAAGCTACAAATCTTTCCTTATACTTTTCAATGCTACCATCTGCATCATGCTTGATCTTGTAGATCCATTTGGAAGATACAACTAACTTCTCATCTGGTCTTGGTACAACATCCCAAACATCATTCTTCATGATATATTGGTACTCTTCGATCATAGCATCCTTCCATTCTTTCTGTTCTACCCCTTATTCATAACTGGAAGGTTCTTTATCAATGAAATCACATAGTAAATCTACATACCCAGAATTGGATCTGGTCCTCTTTCTTTCTTTGTGATTCTCTTCTGGAGCCCCATATCTTTCCGCACCTTGGATAAGTTCTCGTACCCAAGCAGGTTTCCTCTTATGAGGATTCTTCTCCAGAGGTGGATCTACAGGTATTTGTGGTTCTTCAAATTCTCGATCTTCTTCTCAAGTTTCTTCATTCATGGTTGTGTCATGAATTCTAGGTGCTTCTGCTTCTTCAGGTTCTTTAGCAGGTCTCTTTCTGGATTTGTTGTAAGTTGTGTCTTCATCAAATGTCACATCCCTGTTGATGTAAATATTCTTTTATCCTGGGAAATATATTCTATAAGCCTTCAAGCTTTCAGAGTATCCCACAAATATACCCTTCTTTCCTGAAGGATCTAATTTAGTCCTCTTCTCTTTTGGAATGTGGATGTACACAGGACAGCCGAATATTCTGAGATGGCTTACTTTTGGTTTCTTGCTGGAGAAGACTTCTTTAGGAGTCTTGTTCTCGAGTACTCTATGTGGAGTACGGTTCTGTACATACACTTTCGTTCTGGTAGCTTCCGCCCAAAGATGCATAGGAAGGTCTTGATCATGAAGCATTTCTCTTGCAGCTTCGATGATAGTTCTGTTCTTTCATTCTGCAACCCCATTCTATTGTGGATTATAAGGAGTGGACAACTCCCTCTTAATCCTTGATTCTTTGCATAGCTCTCTGAATTCATTTGAAGTGAATTCTCCACCATTATCTAATCGAATGGTCTTGTTCTTCTTTTCAGTATGGTTTTCTACCAAGGCTTTGAATTCTTTGAACTTACTGAATACTTCGTCTTTGTTCTTCATGAATTAAACCCATGTCTTCCTAGAAAATTCATCAATAAAAGAAACATAATATGCATACCCATTTAGAGAGTTTGATGACATAGGACCGCATACATCGGAGTGGATGATTTCCAAGATTCCTTTTGCTTTTCTTTCACTGCTTGGAAATGTCTTCTTTGTATTGTTTCCTTTCGCACATCCTTTGTAGACCCCATCATCTTTTGCTTGTATTTATGGAAGACCTTCTATAGCTTTGCTTGCAATAGGTAGTGCTCTGTAATGCACATGTGCAAGCCTTATATGCCAAAGTTCACTTGGCTCTACTATGTCATGGACTAAGGCTTGTTCTGGATGGCCCTTTAATTTGTACAATCCTCCTTCTTGTTGTCCAATCACTACCGCATCATCGATAGTCTTTCCTTTTTTCCACATGATGACTTGACCATCTATTAATGCAACCCGTATTCCTTTTGCATCTAATGCTGATATGGAGAGAAAGTTCTTTTTGAGTCTTGGCACAAACAATACTTCTTTCATTGTTAGATATTTTCCAGAGTCTAACTTATATGAATATTCCCCACTACCTTTTATTGGATATTGGTAGTCATCTCCAAGCTTTACCTTGTGAGGTGATTCATGCTCTGATAGTCTCACAAAGGATTCCTTGAATCCATTCATATGTTTGGAATCCCCACTGTCTATAAGACAATCATCACTACCATGAGTAATGTTACCTATGAGAGATGATATCAGAACATATTCATCCTCGCTTAAAGAATATTCACTTTCATATCTGGATCTCTTTCTGGATGGTTCATCATCCTCTGCAGCATGAGCATGAGCATGATGTATTCTTTTGTTGTTCTCCTTTACTATCTTTTGTTTTTTAGGACATTTCCTTGCATAGTGTCCTGCTTCTTCACAAGTATAGCATATGATCCTAGATACATTTGTTCTAGTATTATTTTTGTGAAATTGCTTACCTCTAGAACCATGAGATTTTCTCTTGCTTGACTTGGAGTGAGACTTGGAGTATATCGTAAGAGCTTGGTCTTCACTTCCCATCTTCTCTTCTCGAGCTACTATTCGATCTTCTTCTTGAGAGCACTCTTCCCATAGTCTGTTGAACTTGACTAACTTCTTCCTAGCACAGATTCCTTGGATTAAAGAATCCCATGACCTAGGAAGGTCATTCAATGTAGTCATCACAATGTCTACATTTTCCACTTCTTCATCAACTGCTTCTAGTTGCTCTTTGATCTGAGAAACTCTTGTGAAGTAAGACTAGATTGTTTCTTCATTCTGAATCTTCACATTCTTCAGTTTGTTTCTCATCTTCATCTTCCGATTGATGTTCTTCCCTTCAAACAATTTGGTTAGGGCATCAAACATAGCTTTAGGTGTCTTGAGAGATGACACCTGTGGGATAAGGTGATACTTGATAGAATCAGCAATGATCCTCTTTTCCATAACCATCTTCTTCTTATGTAAGGCAGTTTCCTCATCTCCCTCTGGAACTGGAACCTCCTCATGAATGTAGGAGTCTAATTCATTTTCTTCCAGGACCAAGGAGATCCTATACTTCCAGGCTCAGAATTTTTCAGCTCCCTCAAGATTTTCATCAAGCTTGGTATGATGAGACATCTTAAATGAGAACCTCAAATGGAAATACAAAATATTTTAGATCTTACCAGGTTCAATATGTCGGATCTGAAACTTGAGCTGAAATCCTGCAAAGATGGTTCAGGAGCAAATTAGGGTTTTGCTTTTCTGTAGTTTTGTCTACCCAAATGCCTTGAAATTTGTCCTGAAATTCGATTTTGGGGAGGACATCAATCTAGGCCTGGGCTCACTGAAAAATTCCTCTTCTGTGAAAAGCCCTAATTTTTTATAGCAGTGATAGGTCCAAAACTGAAAAACCTCAGAATTGGATTCTGCTTCGATAGAAAGATGTGCCCTAAGGAGGAGAGTTGTTCCACCTTACTTTTGCTGAAAATCTATGAAGGAAGATCCACAAACTAGGAATCCCTAGTTCCTGCAGCTGCATAGTGTCTTCTTCTCAGGTTAGCTCTGATACCATGTTAGTTTTTCAACATTAAGCTAGCATTATGTTAGGATATTTACTGAGAGAATAACAAGTACTGCAATCAAACACAAGAGACAATGAACACAGTGTTTTTGATTGAGGAAACCATAAATGGAGAAAACCCTACAACTTCCTCAGATATAGAATCAACACAAGATGTAAAACCCCAAAATAGTAAGATGCACTCTTGACAGTAGTAATCTTCTTCTTGTCTATCCCCAATGTCTTCTCCTTCCTCAACTATGTGCTACACTTGAGTGTGTGAGTGATGTGTACTAAATAGAGATCCCATTTCTCTATTTATACTAATCCTGACATGACTAAAACCCTACTAGGTCCGACCTCTACTTGGAGAGTCTAATAACCCTAGTGCCTCGAAACTGCGGGGACTTTAACCCTTACACAATAGGAGGGTTACCCACTATGACTTGATATGACTTGTTTAAATTATGGATCCTCCCGATCGAAACATTGGGGCATGACAACATGACTCAAATACATAATAGATACATACCGGAATAAACATCGGGTTACAATACATAAGATACATAGATGAATACATTCTGAAGTTACAAATACAACAACACAATCCCTAGATTACAAAATGTTGTTGCTGATTTATTAGCTACTTCTGCTTCTAGGTTGGTACCAACTAATAATAAGCGTTCTATTGAACTAATTTTCATTCCATCAGTACCTGACAATATCACAAATTTGAGAGTGTTTGATGATGATGAACAAATCATTAATTTTTTTAGCAATGAAGAAGTTTTCAAAGAATCTGTAATTGACGATGAAGAACATCAAGCAGATTTATAAAAAGAAGATATGATCAAAGGAAATTCCATGCCTAAAGGAGTGAGAACACTTGAAGAAATGTTTGATCTGCAAAAAAAATTCAGAAAACTAGCTAATGTTAAAACAAATAGATCATCAATGCAATACGAGCTAGTAAATTTAGGAACAAAAGCTGAACCCAAGTATGTAAATTTGGGAAAATGTTGCTTGCCTGGAGAAATATGCAAGTTCATTAAATTGTTTCAACAATATAAATATATCTTCGCCTGGACATATGAAGATATGAAAACATATGATACACGCATCATTCAACATGTAATTCCTATCAAGACAGACGCAAAACCATTTCAACAACAAATCAGGAAAATGCATCCTAAATTAGAGCCTTTAATCCAAAACAAAGTAAAGAATCTATTAGAAGCAAATATTATCTTCAAGGTTCGGCCCTCCAAGTGGGTAGAAAATCTTGTTCTTGTGAAGAAGAAGTCAGGAGAGATATGATTATGTGTAGTTTCTGGAATTTAAATAGAGCATCAGATAAAGATAACTATCAATTTTCACCAATGAAACAAATTCTACAAATGGTATCAGGCTTAGAATTGTTCTCCATGTTAGACGGATTTTCTAGTTACAATCAAGTGTTAGTGGCTGAGCAAGATCGCTTAAAGACTACATTTCGTACAAAGTGGGGAACATTTCCTTATATGAGAGTGCCTTTTGGTATCATAAATGTCGAAGCCACATTCCAAAGGGCCATGGAAATTGCATTGTGAGGAATAGTTGACCACTATGTAGTAGTATAATTAGATGATGTAACAGCTTTCTACAAGAAAAGATAAGACCACTATTTTCACCTAAAACATTTTTTTACCATTGTAGAAAATATGGCATATCCTTAAATCCAAAGAAAAGTATTTTCACATTTCTTGAAGGAAAACTGTTGGGTCACATCATCTCAAAGAAGGGAATCTCAATAGACCCAAAGATATTTGAGGCTATAACTTAGATTCCCATGCCCCACAATAAAAATTCTATGCAGTCATTTATGGGCACAATAAATTTTGTTCAAAGGTTTGTACCTGATTTCGCACAAATTGTGAAACCTTTGCAGCAAATGGTAAATCAAAGCATATAGTTCAAGTGGACTGACATTGAGAAGGTCGCCTTTAAATACATCAAGACATCAATAGCTCATGCACCCTCTTTGAGGATTCCATATTTTGAAAAGGATTTTATTCTATACACCTTTTCTTCAGATAACTCTCTAGTAGTAGTTCTTACACAGAAAGAAGAATTGGGAGATGAATATCCAAAATCATTCGTGATCACTTGATTACAAGGGGTCGATTTGAATTACCCAACTATAGATAAACAAGAATGTAGTATTCAAGGCAGTAAAAAAATTTAGGCCCTATATTTTGAAGAATAGAACAAAAGTTACCATTCCTCATCTGACTGTCAGGCCTCTCTTTGTACAAAAATAATTAGGCGAGCGAAGAGGAAACTAAGTGGTTGCACTACAAGAATATGATTTGGAATTCAAGCCGGCTACTATCATCAAATTTAAGGGATGTGCAAGATCTTGCAGAAAGTAATACTAATGAATATTATGATTGGGAGAACGAAGATAAATTAAACTTAATCGATGTATGTCCCATTTTTACTAATCCCAAATCATGGTACATAGATTTGGTGAATGATCTTATGCAAGGATATCTGCCATAACATTGGAACTCCAAGAAGAGAAGGGCTCTTTGATTGAATTCAGCTTCTTATCAAATAATTAATGGAGTACTTTTCAGGTAGAATTATGATGGAGTTTTTCTAAGATGTCTGGAGAAAGAAGATGCATCTAAATTGGTCAAAGAACTGCATGACGACCCTGAAGGAGGACATTTATCTGGGGATACTACAACTCATAAGATAATCGGATATGGGTGCTATTGGCCAACTCTATTTAAAGATGAACATGCTTATGCCAAAAAAGTGTGATGTATGCCAAAGATTTGGTGGCAGATTATTGGAGGCAGTAGGACCATTACATCTAGTTTTTATTTCAACACCATTTGAGCAGTGGGGAATATATATTATTCGATAAATTAACCCAAACTCCTCACTGCAACATCGATATATCCTCATGGATATGGACTATTTTACATAATGGGTGGAAGAGGTTCCTTTGAGCAAAGCAAATGAGGATGCAGTCATCAACTTCCTGTAGGAGAACATCATGACCAGGTTTAGGGTTCCAATTTCTCTTGTTTTGTATAACACATCGTATTTCTCATCTATCGAGATAACCAAATTTGCTTATGAAAAGGGAATAAAATTGCATTATTCAACAAATTACTATCCACATGGAAATGGGTTAGCAGACTCAACGAATAAAAATATCATTCGATTTTTAAAGAAAACTATTATTGAGAGTCAAATAAATTGGCACATAACCTTTCCTAATGCACTATGGGAAGATAGGGTTACCCCGAAGAATTCCTTAGGAGTTTCTCCCTATACTCTATTCTATGGAAAGGAAGCCATTTTACCCCCAAACATTCTGCTTTCATCCTTGCAATTATCTAAATCCTCGAGAGGATTTGATAGCGAAATATTACAAGCACGAATTTATACTCTGTTAAAAATTGAAGAATCGAGACAAAAATCCAAATACAGATTCAACCAACATCAAATTATTGTCAAAAGATGGTTCAAAAAACAAAAATACGGTAAGAAGAACTTTCAATTAGGAGACTTATTCTTAAAGTAGGATCACCCACATGACGAGAAGGGAAAACACACAAAATTTCAACATCTATGGGTTGGACCCTATCTGAATTCTAAGAAGCTTGTCCCCTCGACCTACAAACTTCAATATTTACAGGGATAGGAACAAAGTCTTCTTGTAAATGGCCTCATTCTTAAACAGTACTTTACCTATGTTTTGGACTACTTTTGTACATAAATAAAACCTTTATTTTCTGGATTTTTTCAAGTTTGTTTTTCTTTTTTTATTTACCTTGATTCATATTTTTTGTTTATTTTTACTTATAATAAGCCAGTTCAATTTTTTACACTTGGGAGTATAGGAATATGAATAATCTCAAATATCTTTTAAATTTAGAAACTGCTCATGGGAATACATGTATGATAAAGTTTGATCTATATGATATTCTTTAATTATTGTCAGATTATCGTAAGGAAAGTTAGCTTCAATCCCACATTTGAGTCATTATAAACCCTATAAAATAACTAAGACTCATGAGGTCTGGAGTACAATCTTGGGGCTCCATCCATTCTCACATTAATATCCTTTTCAAGAAGCCTTCAATGATAGACCCATAGAAAGGAAGTTGGTATGACGGATGTATGGCATTCAAAATGACCCGATGCTACAAATCAAAATCCAAAAGCATTATATTAAAGTGACAAAATTCTAAGATATATATTCTCCATTAAAGAAATTATGTTAAAGAAATAAACCATCAGATCAAAAGGGTTCGTTAAACAAAAAATATCAGATAGGTTCTTCTCTGTCTATGAGCATGATGAGCAAACAAATTATCACTCACACAAAAGGACATTATGGATGGAAGAACCCATACCAAATTCTCAAAGAAAAGAAAGCAATCAAGAAATACTCAGAAGACAATTGTCATTCACAAAAGAAGTTTCAAAAGTATGCTTATAGCATGGGAAGGAGGAAAAAACGAATACATATGTCTGACTCTGTGACGATCGTATCAAGTCATATCTAGTGGCAACTAAAATATGGAGGTAAAATTAACTTCATACTTTGGCCCCGGGAGAGTTATCAAGAACCCTAGTTCTGGTTACATTGCTCCCAAAAGTGATGTCTAATGTGATGCATGAAAGTTATATCCCTAGATAAGTTTGGTTTCTTAAAGAGTTTTGGGAAATACATTGAAGAAATTGTTGCATATTCAACATCTAGTACCATGTAGCAGTCTTGATTTCCAAAGATAGTTTTTTCAAAGATCTTTGTTCACCACCTCGTCGCCAATTGTTGATGTTGCAACTTCTTCCCAAAAAAATTTGGTAATTTAGGGAACCTCCTTCTATTTTTGAAAGCTTACTTAGACTAGTCTTATAACTCAAATAAGTCCATCTTGTACACTTAGTGTTTTCCAAAAGGTTTGAGAAAAAAATTATTTAGCTAAGTAAAACTTGAAGTAGGGTTTTTCCAGACAATCCGCAGTAGACATTTTCAAGTCTACGTTTCAATTCCGAATCGGGAACCATCATCAGGACAAGTAGTCACTTGGAAAAGCTGCAGCTCTGGAGTTAAATATATGTTGGTGAAGTTTTATAATTAAATTTAGCCGACTAGTCCTAGGTTAAGGAAAAGAAATTTAATAATATATCAAAAATTGAAGGTTAAAAAGAAATAAAAAGAATTAAAGGTTTAAAATTTTATAAGGGTTTAAAAAGTTAGCCGACTAGTCCTAGGTTAAGTAAAACTTATTTTTTCCCTCTAACATATCGGAGTAACGTTTCCAATTTCTTTGACGTGTCAGAGTAACTTGGCCAGTTGCTTCGAAATAGTTAGCTAGATCAAAAAGAAAAATTTTCATGCTGGTTGTTTCGGTGTAACTCGAAGAAATCCGTCGACACAGTTGGGGGTAACTCACAAATTTCCACCGAAACAGTTGAAGGAGCTTGGAAAGTGTTTCTAATAATAAAGGTTGTCTATTTCTAGGGGAAAATCAGAAAATTCCACCAATGTGGTTGCATTGAAGGTGAACTTGTCGATAGAATAATCATTGGCAATTTCAATCGAAGGGACTTGGAGAGTCCCTATTGAAACAATCGGAACAACCTTGGTTTTGTCTATTGAAACAATCCTGTAGCATCGCCTATATCATCGAAGGTTTTCAAATAATATTGCATGCATTATTGACATGACTTTTATTTTTGCAGCCATCGACATTTGTTTTTGTGGCAAACAAGGTTTTCCCAACCACCGCATTTAATGGCCAACAACCGCATTTATGACTAAATATTTTTGTTTTTCTATATATACCGTCATATTTTTGTTTGGTTTTTATCATAACGTTGTTGGACTACTGTTTGACATCGATAGCCAATCACAGAAGGACAAGTTTGCAACCATTGACGCTCATATTTCTTTCACAACCTCTGAATGCCTGCTAGGCAGGCACCGTATCTTTTAGACTATGTTGGTTTTCTCAAGTTGAGACTTTTATATGTGGTGGAAATATGGGTAATTGTACCGTAGTTTTTCCATATCAATTTAGGGTTATCCTTACCTTTTCCTATCCATATGTAACCTTCATAGCTGGTATAAGTGTGTCCGTGGTGTCGTTTCCATAGTTCAAGTTAGGTTTTTTTTTTCATGGTCTAGGGTCATTGTGGTTTATGTTTAGTCACACTGATCCTCACGGATGGTTTTGTACCGCAACGGATAAAGCACAAACATATTCAGGGTAATGGGGTTTTTTCTAGATTGGTCACTTATAAACTTTGCAACTGTAGTGTTTTATCCCATTCTTCATTGAGATACTTCTTGTGGTTTTTCTCCTTCCCAAATTGGTAGAACAACTCACCGGGACTTTTATTTTTCCAATTACTCATTTAGGTTTCTTAGGGAGGAAATTAAACCCGGTCTGGTCGTACCAAGTTTGAAAGTAACCTGGATAGAGAATGATGTTGGAACTGTTTTGATGCTTTCAGTATAATTTTATTTTTCCCTTTCCATAAGAAAGTCATGTTTAATAATTTTTCATCTTTTTGGTTTCTACCAAAGTCACATTTTCCTTTTGTACTAGAAATTATTTAAAGATTAAAATTAAGAAATCTATAAGTATGTTGCGAGAAGTTGCGGTCTTTGAGCCATCACTAAAGTTAGTTGATTTTTTGTTTCTAACAAGATCATGTAGTATGCCACTAAAACCAGGTAAATATCTTTTTGGGTGGAAAACAGTGGTAAAGAAAAAGGAAGAGTCCTAAAATTGAAGTCACTAGCGTGGAGATATGTTTTATCCCGTCTTTAAACCACCCTTTTTCCATACTATGGACCACCTAGTTGAAAAAAACATTCACTCCAGAAGTAACATGTGTTTCCTTCCATCTCAAAACCAGGTCCAGGTTCCTTTTCCCTTTTCGAATCCATTAGACTTAAAAGTTGTTATGTTTAGTTCACACTCCACTAAGTTTTCATGCCACCGCTTGTCTTGGAATTCCGGTGAGTGAGAAAGACTAATGAAATGTTTACTTTTAGTGTTTTTATTTCAAAGGTAAGAATGATTGATCGGGATTAGAAGAATTCATTAGACAAGACTGTATTATCATTACTTGTATATTTTTCTACAATTTCACACAATGATGCATTTTTTTCTCACTTAAAATGATTAGTATAGATATCTTTGGTTATTTAAATCAAATATGGTATTACATTTCAAGTCACTTCTCATCATGCTCGTGTCCATATATCACAGTTTCTATTTTTGTAAAGTAGGATTACTGAGAAGAATTTGGAAATAGACCTTGAAACAAAGAATCGATGCAATGACTAAGAAGGCTAGCAAAAAGAAGGCAAATCCAAGTGGAGAAGACTCAGATTGTGAAATCGTCTTGGGCACCAGGATAAAAACTAAGTTCGAAGAGATGAAGGAAATTACAAGAATCGCTCCTGAATTCAAGGGGGGAGAGATTTATCATATTATTAGAGATCATAACATCCCATACACTGGTGTTGAAGAGATATACTTGTATCATACCATAAGGATATCCGGCATTACCAAAGCTGCTATGCACCCAGATATTGTTTCTTTTTCATAAGTTCTTGGGTGGATCCTACCTCGAGTAGATTCTTCCTCGAGGATTATTTACAATGTCAAAGGAGAGGCCTTTGCTTCATTTAATCCATATTACATAACAATGACCTACAAATTACCTTCACTATAAGTCATGATGACCGGGGATTGTATCGAAGGGATCAACATTGATCCCTTGGAGTATGCAAAGAGGATGGTAGTACTAGGGAAAGAGTTATGACAAAAGGAAAGTGTGGAGTATGAAACTTAGAGCTTAAGGACTCCATTCAAAAAAATAACTTTGATGTTGAACAAAAAAATTTCCCTAGCTGATGGAACCATCTATTAACTAAATTGGGTTCCTATGATTTATTATGTATCCTTTGAAGGAACAATGTTCAATTGGGTGGATATTATAGCAGGCAGCATAACATCCTATGTAGCGGCTACACAGGGAGGTTTGACTCAAAAGAGGTATGATTTCTACATGTCATCTTACCTTATTGACTGCATTCTGAGTAGACACTCGTTCCCGGAGCTAGGGTGCATCTGGAACAAGACTGAGGTTCCAATATGTGTGGCCTACCATATTATCTAGGCCCACAAATACGTAGGTTATTACAAGATTATATGTGAATAGTTTCTTACACCTCTTTACAATATAATCTTCCTAAGAGAACCAAATTTCCTATCCGACGATGCAATGGAGGTCATAAGCAAGTATGGATATTACTACTTTTCTCAAGAGGGCACCTACCTTAGTATGTATGGGTGTTCTAGAGCTCCATCCCTTATACCGAGATACGTCACTGACTTCGTAGTCCATAAAGAGGTTGTTAGGCAAGTCTTTTTGAATGGGGTTGGAAGTTTCCTACATGAAATGAAGAAATCAATGTTCCCCCCATTTCCTTTCTGCATAAGAGGATATAAATTCTCCAAGGTAAAAGGATCTGATGATTTTGTAAAAGATCTGGAGGCTTTTCATTTTGGAGAAAAAAATTTCCAAAGAAATGATAATAGAGGAAAGGTCGCAAAACATTGTGTGGTCATGAAAATACACTTTGAATACTCAGACTTCTTCAATAGAGACAAAGAAGTATTTAGAAGGGATAATAATCTCATTGGTTTAAGCAAGTGCTTTGCTAAGAAAAGTGGTATGAACAAGAGAAAATATGGTAGCACTACAACACAAGTGAGGCTGTAGAAACATAGAGGAGAGGTTTAAAGGTTCCAATAGGTAGAGACTGAGAAAAAACAAAGAGAATAAGCTGAGAAGAGGCAGGAAGAAGAAGCGTTGAGGAAATGGGAAGAGGAGAGGAAAAGGAAAGAAAATGAAGAGAGAGCACAAAAGGAAGCTGAGGAAGAAGTGGAAGAACTCAAAATAAAGGAGGACAAAGACAGGATTAGGGATACTCTGGAACAAGAATCATCCGAGAATGACCCAATGGACAAAGATCTTATTGCCTCATCAAGTGGAACAATGATCGATGGTCATATTCATTTTTTGGGAGCTTAGAATAACCCCATTCACTCTATCAAAGCAACACACTGTGGCCCACCTAGATTCTATCATTTTTTTATAAATAAAGGAATACCATCACAAGGAGGTCACAAAAAAGGTTGAATATTGGCACACAACCTGACGTAGTCAGCATAACCGAAAGTACTATAATGGAGGGTACCCACAAGGACCCAAAATTCATGGACTCAATAAACATAGAAGCTACACAATCCAATGCTAACAATGTCGATCGTTTAATGGACGATGTGGAACATAATAAAGAAAAAATTCTCAAACTCAAGGATAATTTAGTTACGACATGAGGAGAAGGTATAGAGTTAAAAATGAACTACGATTCCATCCTATCAGAGAAAGAAAGGCTAATAAAAAAATATCAAATGATGGAGACAGAAAAGGATGCACTAAATGTGCAGTTAGTAATCATGGGGGGGGCAGAATGAATTTGAAATTCGACTGTCCCAAATGGATTCAAGAGATTCATTGGAAAACCAACTAGTTGAAGAGTTGAAAACTCGGGTAGAAAAGATGGTAAAGTAGAAGGAATCTCTGTAGAATCAAATGAAGCTAGTTGGAGAGAAAAATAAAGACATCACTCATTTCCATGAGAAAGCTTGCAATATTTGAAAAAATATACATCCGGCTCAGGTGACTCTTGAAGGATATATCTACAAATTTAGGTTGATAATGAAAATACTAAGAGTGATTGTTGTAGAATCACTGGAGTTCAAAAAAGGACTAATGTAGGTCACAAAAAAGGTCAAAATTCAGTTGACCTAGATGGAAGTTGGTTCAAAAGTTACTGAACATCTGCCCCAAAAAACAACAGAGGGGTAAAATAAAAAATGGAACTCCTGGAGTTTTGTAGGAAAGTCACCCGAAGGTTGAGCAACGATATTTCCAAAACCGTGGAAAAATGTGAGGACTTTTTTAAGAAGATACAACAATTCCATGAAAAGTTCCAGATTCCTTTGGTTCCAAAGATCACCGACCTTCTAGGAAAAGACCAACATATGGAACATATGCAGGATAGATTGCAAGAAGACATAGAATACAATATCATAAAGATAGAATCTTTTAATGAAGAATATATTAACCACTTTGATCGACAGGATTCTGTCAACATTTACCTCTTAGAAGACATGTGCAAGACCGCGACAGAAGAAGTGACACACATAGAGACACAATTGTCAACACATGAGGTGATTGTGCAAGTACTAGAGCCAATAAATTACAAAACTATTGTAGAAGAGGCCAATGCATGGGGAGCATATGTTTCCAGCATGGCAAGGGCCACTTCAAAAAAAAATTATAGAATATTTGTCATTTTCTTATGTAAAGCACTAGAGGAAAAATTTTGGAATCCCTAGGGTTTGGGTACACGAAAGGTCACTAGATGACAAATTTTAATTGTAATATAAATAGAGATACGAAGAATATAGAAAGGGACTTTTTCTAGCGAAAAGATGGGCTGGAATATTTTGTATGAGAACTAAATTTTCTGCTAATAAGAAAGACCTACTTGCTGGGAAAGACCTGCATAGAATTTTTCTTGGAATGTGTGGAATTGACAATGTGGAATTACTTCTTATTGCTTCCATATGATATACTGTGACATCGTTCTAACTTCTCTAAATTAATTCTTTGGTTATGAATGATTTTTCTTTGTATGTAAATATTTGTGTATGAAATGAGTAATGAATGGTTTATTATATCAGAGATTTCTTTGGTATTATTTTTTCTGTGAATGTGCATACTAATATTGAACAACTATTTGTAAAATTAGTATGAATAGAGTCAGTACATTTCTCTAATTTTAAATCTACTCCCTACAGGGATAGAGTAAACTAGAATCAAATAGAATAGATTAGCCTAGTTTTTGAAAAGTAATTGTTAAGGTGGGAGCGGTAAGACGAGAGGTAAGAAACTGGGAATCACTTGTGAGGATTTTGTTTATCGATTACATGCATTTATATTAGGCACTTTCATCTCATATTTAATTAAATAAAATAAAATAAACTATGGATTGAGTTGTAACCGATAAAACAGTTTTTAAAACACATTAATCTACGGTAGTTGGACCTTTAACCAGACAGATTCCCCACACCAGACGGTGGATGATCTAATTGGGATCGATTACTGGGGAGAATCCCTACTGTCAGTTCTTAGGAATATCCTGGCATCAATAGGTCCATATGTGCATTAATTATTTATCCATATTATCATATCATACTTAGAATAATTATTCCATACATACTAATGATCACATATATTACCCTAGGCCATATATTCATATGCTAAATTAATTCACTCTAGGGATAGATAATCCCTAAAAAGGACTTATAGCACTCAGTGACCATGACTAGCAATATATCACATAGTATAACCACATGAATTGATACAACACAATTTCATCTCCATAATTGGAGATCCATTCTCATAGGGTACCTTCTATGAGAAAACTTGACTTGATATTACTCACAAGTCTAGTCTTAGTATTACTCACAAGACTCGGCTTGATATTACTCACAAGATTTACAATACAACATCACCAACTCAATCATATGAGGATACATAGGACTTGATATGACTCACAAGTCTGATTTAATATTACTCACATGTCTGGAGAATGACTGTTGATGATGTACAACCATCACAAAAATATTTGTTTAGGCTTATCCCTTGTTCTTTGGATATTTGATATTGAGGATATTTTCATGGGATAATTTACCCCATCGAATCTTATCTTATATTCCCTCCTTAGTATGTTTTATATCTTGGATACACGTCTCCCTCACTTATATCCATCATCTTCTCTAAGTGGTTGGCCTCCCAAAACCTTACTTAAGTAGAGCCATTCATGAGCTATGGGAGGTTATTGTTGAGAGCATCAAACCTTTGGTCTTGTGAGTAGTGAAGAACGCTTTGAGAGGTGGAGATTATGAGATTAATATTTTTGAAGGGATATTGAAGGAGAGTTGAAGGATTTCAACTCAATCATGAGTCATATTAACACATGTTGTATGGCTTCTATATTTATTTCTTTACAAGAATTTAGCCTATTCCTTTGATTCTCATGTCTTTAATGGTGGATGCATGAAATTTCCTATATTTTCATAGTTACATATTTCTTTATACATATATTTATTTGGATAAGGTGTTGTCCTTCCTTTGTTAAAAGGCTCAAAAACCCATGGTTGAATGATAGGAGCTGGAGTAACTTAGGAACAACATGGAAAACCATCGAAATTGAGGTAGGCCATCTATCTGCTTTGTCTTTCCATAGTTTACTTGTTGATGTATGAGCTTGATCGAGGTGTATTATAGTTTCTACTTTTTTTTTTTCATTCTTTGGTATACAACTAGGGGTCTTCCATTCCCAAGAATATGTCAACCTATCCATAGGGAGATTTTCTTAGAGAAAGGACTAGCGTGCCTGGTTCCAGGATCTTACTCTTAATGTTTCTTACATGTGAGGATTTCTTCCATTACTTCTCAAAAACCTAATTGAACCATAAAATAAATCAATATTATTATAGTTCCATTTGTTCCTCCATTCTGCACTAAAGTGATTCATTATCTATGATGTTGGGTGTAATAGCTATGTGCAGGCTGGCGATGAAAAATTCCAATGGCATCATTACTTCTTTTTCATCAACCAACCTTAATAGAGTGTGCGTCATGATCCTATTACATATTTTTGTGTATGCCCAAAATAATACTAGAATTTACTGATCCCATTCATCGTGTTGTACATTCCAGAGATTTTTGAGTTCCTACTCCAAAACATCATTGAATTATTCCACTGTACCATTTTTCTGGGGATGGTATGACGTACTCTTCTGGTGGTATATCATGAATTGTTCTATTAGAATGTGGATAGTGGAGTTCAATATATAGGTTCCCCAATCAATCATAAACATCTCCAGGAATCCAAACTTGATGATGATATTCTTGAATACGAAACATACAACAATATTCTATGTATAATCCTTCACTAGCACAAATGTTTACCAACTTGTCAAGTACTCTATCATGTAATGATATATCGGGGACTAGTTCTTCAAGATAGTGGGTTGATAGGACCCACAAAGTTAATTTCCCATTTCTTCAAAGGCCCAAGTGTAGTGATGGGGAAGAGAGGCATCTCATTCCAGCTCGATGGCTTTCCAACCCATTGAAAAACATCTAACTATTTGTAATACATCTTTTCTTTGTGGAACAGTGAAGGCCACCAAAGTCCTACATGTAACACCTTATGTATATTAGCCTTCCTTACATGATTTCCTCCCATAATACCTTCATGTGATTCATGTAATATAAGAGATCATTCATGTTCCAGCACATTGCTACACAATATTCCATTGACTCCCAACTTGTAGAGATTTTCTCTGAACAACTAAAAAATCAACACTATGTGTTACCAATTGCTTGGGCTACACAATTGTGTAATATTCCAGTGTGTGATGAGTGGAAAAAAATGTTGCAATTTCATTGAACTTATTTACTACATCCTCAATGAAAAACAATTGCACATCACATTAGAATGTATATTGTTGGACTGGAATGTGGTAGTGAATTCAGTTGACACCTTCTCCCAAGTCCTAGTTTATCTTCTTCTTCCCTGCTGAACATACCAGGTACACATTATGAAATCAATTGTATGGTAGAATCGGTGCACCCACTGAATGTGTCATACATTTTTCATCCCCCATTACTACTGACAGAACTCAATGTGTTATCTGGGATTCTCAATCCCCTTGTATATATTGAGAATATCCAAATCTATAGAAGGATGGAACCTCACCTAGAAACATGTCTCGATTACTTCCGATTTTTTCAAATCCTTTATATGGGTCATCCACCAATGCATAGGTGTCCCTTAGGTTGCAATTTCTATTGTTTTTTCTCACTTTTTCTCTAGGAATTGGGATTGCATTGTTTGAGGAAAGTATCCACTTTCTCATATCCATCGAATATTGGTGGAAGATGTATCTTTGACCCAATCCAATGCACGGACTTTGTGATTAGTGTGTATCTCCTTATAAACATCTCATAGAGATTGTTCTTCCAACAATCCAATGCATTCTATGAATCTATGTCAAAATAATACATAATATGCCAACTAAGCTCCCCATCAATAATGGGATTCACATAATATTCCTTCATCGCAATCACCTTATCTATATTTTCAATTTCGACATTGGTTGTGTAATACCCCAAGTTTTGACTTGAAAAGTATTTAATCAAATGATGTAGTTATGCTAGTATGGATTCCGATTGAATAGCTCAAGGCCAATGCCCAGCTAGTGAATGGCTAGGCATTATGACATTAATATTTTTATTTGAACCATGTAGTTGGCTTATCATGTCAATTTGAAATATATGTAAATATTATGTTGGAAAAAAATAAAATGGTCCAATATGGTTGTGTAAAGAGCACCAGAGGGGCTATGATTCAACTAGAGGGAAAGAGGAAAGGGGGGCTTTAGGAAACCAAATATGTTGCACTTTAAATGAGACAATAAATGCCTTTTGAATATTAAATCCAATCATTGAATGCATGTGTGAGGTTGGTGGAAAAAGTCACTTCATGCAGTTATTGAAGCATGGGGGTGGTGATAATTTTGTCAATTGTCATAATTTATTTTGTTCTATAGTTAGAATCTATTTCAATTTCATTTTCACCATAATCCCATATCCCTTGGAGTCTACACTCCTTTTATCATTCTCTCATGCATACTTCCACACTATGTAGAGCTTCCTATATTTGTTCATGACCATTACCAAACTAGGTATAACCAAAAAAATGAATTTAGAGACAGATCTATAGATTTCAAGGGAAAATAGATGGTTGTAGGTGATAATTAAGGTTGGGAAAGATAGGAACCCTTACCCATTTATTTTTTCTGCTCACAGATGCTTGAGAAGCCATAATTTATTCTACAAGAGGTTCTCCAATAATATACAACATATTGGACTCTTACTACACACACTATTAAGAACTCTGAGGGTTCAATTTACTAAGAGAACTGTGGATTGGTGAAGGGGAATTCCTTCCTTGAGTTGTATGGGGAATTTGGAAGGATTTCTATAGTTATGATGGATGAGTGAGATCATTTTAGATCTCTACATGAGAGTTTGGCTAAGCATAGAGAGAATAATGGGTTGTGGGATGAGAGAGAGAATCATGTAGGTGTTTCTTTCTCCCTAGTGGTCGCATAGACTATATTGGGGGTGGCCTCACAAAATAAATAGTATATGTTGGACAAAGTGCCTATGGTTGGGTGTAAAATATCTCTTACACAACCATTTAATTTTATCTTATTTTTTTAAAGATTAATATTATTTTGTATTGGAATCTGCAATGTTTTTAATTGATGCATGTAATGATTATGTTGATATATGCATGTGAGATATGTGTGGATGGGTTTTATTTCCACTGTGTATTTTATTTTTCATATGTGCACATATTTAAATTGTTATGAAATCGTAATTATGTTTATGGGGTGAAATTTATAAGCCTATAATTAGTTAATGTCCCCACTTGTTAGTCGTATTGAGGGATTAGGACATTACATAGTGGTATCAGAGCTTATGGTTGCAAGACTAAAGCTATATGGGTAACAAATTCACACTTATAGGAAAAAATATGAGTTGCAAATTAAATGATCCTATGAAAACTCATGGTTTCAATCATTAGATGGTATTTTAGCCAAGATGTAGGTTATATCCATGGTCTACCAGCAGGAGAGGTATACTGGTTGAGGGAAAATTTGCAAATTTGCAAATTACATAATGGAAAGGTTCTATTATGTTACCTTTGGTGGGTTTCCATGGCATCTCATCATCCTTCCACTATGATCCCAATGTCAAGTCCTAGAAACAGAACCAATTATTGGTTGCAGTTAATTAAACCCAAGGTTCAAAAGGTTTCACAAACATGTACCCTATAGGCATTGGTAGATTCAATATCCCAAATAAAAGATAAGGTCTCACTTGAGATACACGTAGGAATCAAAAGGACCATCAAATGGGGTGTGCAAGGAATTATGGGGAATTACTATTCATTTACTTAAGCATTTATCTACTTGTACATTCATTATAGATAATAAAAACCCATCAACCATAATCGCAAGCAGAGCATACATTCATATGCAATACATGATAAGAAAATACACTACATAGGATAGGGATAATAAGATTCTATTATCATCAAAACATTGTTGCATTCATTATACATCCCTCATATTGAAACATAAAAAGCTTCATACCTCACTCAAAAATGTATATTTTTTAGGATTACAACACTAATAACACATAATATTCAAATCTAATGAACTAGACCCAACCCATTACAAAATGTTCCTATAAATAGGCCAATGATCCCTTCCTTGTTGTTAGTCTATGTGTGGCTTTGATGACATGGAAAATTCCATGCGTAGACTATTGCTAATGCATGGGGAAATATTCTTATGCACACATTACCTTGATGCACTCTATCCTTCTATATTTATTCTTTGGTGTATGAACAATTTCCACAAAAATCGAGCACCAACATATATAAAGTGAATTCGAATTTGAATTCAAGGATCTTGCAATTTTAGGATAGGGGCTCTTTGAAATATGCAAGATGATTTTAATACTATGGAATAAATGAACAAGGAAGAAATACTTTGATATATAGATCTATGTGGATTTCATCCTATAATTTTCTCTCCATGATCATATTATGCTTTGTAATTTCAAAACTACTTATGCTTCTATAATTTTTTTGATTTAATAAAATCTTTCAACAACCTACTTTTGCACCAACTTCATATTAAAAACATGTATGTGTTTGAATATTATGTTTGTTGATGAATTTGTAAATTTACAAGATATTCTGATGTATATTAATACTATATGTTGTTGTACCCCCATTGAAGATGTGTTTTCCTCCTTTCGGGATGTCATTATTGTGTATGGACCTTGAGGTACAACCTCTATTGTAAGTCACGGAAATAATCCTGAGTGTAACATCATGTAATGTATTTTTGGAGTCTCTCTAGGATAATTTGTCCCTGTTAGGGTAACAGGTCAGCCCCAACAGGTATTAGGTCAGTCACTTAAAAGCTATAAATAGGGAGGCACCCTCCCTCATTTATACACACTCACACTCACTCAAGTTTACATGAGGAGAGAGAGAGAGAAAAGGAAGAGAAATAGATAGCTGTAGAAGACTTATTTTTATTGGGTTTGATCATCTTGTGATACATTCTTTGTGATGGAAGTATTCTAAGGAATTTTGTGTGTTTTTCTCCTTTATGGTTTCCCTAGTTAAAATCTTTGTGCCTTGTTTATCTGCTCTATCGTGTCCATCGTTTTGTACCAGTTATTCATTCATATAAATATAGTAATTAAGATAATTAGATTAGAAAAACTAACATGGTATCAAAGCTTCTCTGAAAGAAGGTATTGTGCCGCAGTGAAAACAAGGATTCCTACTTCAAGGTCTTCTCTCCACATATCATTAAGAAAAGAGATCTAGGATAACTTGCCCTAGAGGGGAACATATTTTGGTGGAAGCAGAATCATATTTGAAGAATTTTATTTTTTTTACCCTGACAATGCTGTTGGGAGAAACTAGGGCATCAAGTTTCATAGGTTTTCCACCTAAGTCCTCAGAAAAATAATCTTGTTGAGAAACTCTCCTCAAGGAGGTGCATCTTCATGTCTAGACAAAATTCCAAAAATCCAAGTTTGGAAAACTAGGGTTTCTCTAACAAACCCTACGTCAGCTAGATCCAGAACCTCATTGGACACCTCAAATCAGTAAGATCTGAATCTTTTCTATTTCCATTTGAGGTTTCCATTTGAAAAGAGGACTCACCATACTCAGGTTGAGGACAATCTTGGAGGATTTGATAACTTCAAGCATGGAAGTATAGAAAATACTTGATCCTTGAAGAGAATGATTTGGATTAGTACATAAATGGATAAGTTCTAGAGCCAAAGGGAGATGAGGCTAAGGATACTCATAAGAAGAACTTGGTTAAAGCCAAGAGAATCATTGTAGATTCTGTTAAGGATAACCAAAACCCCATCTGTCATCCTTCAACACACCGAAGGAAGTATTTGATGCTTTTACAAAGATTTTCAAAGGAAATTACATCAATCAGAAGATGACATTGAGAACCCAGCCGAAGAATGTGAAGATACAGAACTCAAATAATATACAGTCCTACTTCACAAGGGTTTCTCAAATCAAGGAACAAATTGAAGCAGTTGAATAAAATGTAGAAGGAGAGAATGTGATGACTACCTTGAATGGCCTCCCAAGATCACGGGACTCATTCATTCAAGGAATCTATGCAAGAATAAATTTTATCTCTTTTATCCGACTCCGAGAAGAATGCACACAGGAAGAAGCTCGACTCGTAACAAGAGAAGAGAATATGGGAGAAACTAAAGATCAAGATCTCACTACTCACACAAGGAAGAGCTATAAGAATCAGGAGAACCACAATCACAACAAGAATAAGGACAAGAAACAAAAGAAGTTTAGAAAATATCCTTATAACATCTGATGCTACACTTATGATTAAAAGGGACACTTCACAAGAGACTATCCCAACAGGAAGAAGAGATATCATGATCATACCATCGAATACGATGAACCAACAAAAAAATGATTCAGAAGAGAAAAGGATGATTTAAAAGAAGAGTATGTTCTAATATCAGCACTCATGGGCACCATCTCACATGGAATAATGATTGGCTTGTGTATAGTGGGGCATATAAACACATGACAAGATACAAAGAATCATTCATCAATATCTTTGAGCATGATTCACCTCATAAGGTGAAACTTGGGTATGATTATCAATACCCTGTAAAAGGAAGTGGAGAATATTCATAAAAGATAGACTCCGAAAAATATTCAAAGATGAAGGATGTGCTATATGTTCCAATATTGAGGAAGAATATTCTTTCCATATTTGCACTAGATGCAAAGGAAATGAGAGTCACATTTGTTGATGTCCAAGTTCTAATTTGTCCTAAAGGAAAGATAATAGATGATGCAATAGTGATTGGAGAACAAGACGTGGGCTTGTACGAACTAAAAGGACAACCTGCAAGCATTAGTTCATGATTCAATAGAACCAAGTAAATTATGGAACAGAAGGCTTTCACATGTGCAGTACACAACACTACCAATTGCAAGAAAAGCAG
The DNA here is from genome assembly GCA_001517045.1 of Pseudotsuga menziesii. Lineage (NCBI taxonomy): Eukaryota > Viridiplantae > Streptophyta > Pinopsida > Pinales > Pinaceae > Pseudotsuga > Pseudotsuga menziesii. Next base: position 50,398 of record LPNX010628204.1, read on the forward strand.
TCTTAGGACTTCCAAAAATCAAAGAAAAGCATGAAGGAATTTGCAAAGGATGTGCACAAGGAAAGAATGCAAAGAAGACATTTCCCAACAGTGAAATAAAGTTATAGGAATACTAGAGATAATACACTTAGATACATGCAGGCCCATGTATTCCATCTCATTAAGAGGGTGTGTGTACTATTTTTCCTTTATAGATGATTTTTCACATAAGACTTCGATATATTTCTTGAAAGAGAAAAATGAAGTATTCAGTAACTTCAAGAAATACAAAGCCTTAGTCAAGAACAACACCGAAAGGAATATCAAAATTCTACAATGAGATAATGGAAAAGAATCCACCTCGAAAGAATTCAAGGAACTCTGTAGAGAGTCTAGGATTAAGAGGGAGTTAATCACTCCATACAATCCTTAGCAGAATGGCAGTGCAGAATGAAAGAACTGAACCATAATGGAAGCAACAAAATCAATGCTACAAGACCAAGATCTTCCAATGCACCTGTTGCCGCCTTTCACACACCTAGGTTACGTGGTAGAAATCTTCAAGCCACTCGGTGTGTCCTTGGGGGTAAGTCTCGAGTCAAGGCTGTCACCTTGTTATTGAATCCTCCATTCAGGATAACTCCTAACGAAGCCAAGGGGGGTATACCCTATTAAATTACTAAGGCTAATTACTTAGTGTGATGTTGTTATATTGATTAAGTTGTTTAGGAGTTTTGAAATTAACCAATGGAAACAAAAGATAACAAGATGCAAGATTTAAAGAAGATAAGCACAATAATGATACTCAATATATATATAATTGAAAGAATTGATCAAATAAATCACCAGTGCCTTAAATGGATTCAACAGAGAAAATAATGTGCTTGCGTGCATTTGAAAGAATGTTTTTCAAATGTCTCTTGGTAGATTTTAAATTAATGTGGAATGTGAATGAATTAAATTAGGAGAAAAGGGGACTCCAAATATACCCAAGGGGTACTTGGAGTATGTCCAAAAGTGAACTTTCATGGATACCCGCAAGGTGTTTGTGGGCTGGAATGGAGTCTCAGAGAATGTTGTTGATAATGCACCCATTAGGGTGTGACAAAGATCGACGCCTCGAGGTCACTTTCTAGTTGTTCCCACTCCTTTGGGTATTTTTCCACTGCTTACAGTTTGTTCGAGGCATTGTATTTTCTTCCGATGAAGCATAAACAAATAATCAAACCACAATTTTCTAATTAGACTACCATGACCCTTTCTTCACCTTTCGGCTCAAAAGGAGGCTCGTGGGGTAAGTATTAAATTACTTTGAAACCACCAGATATGGAATATGACAATGATTATAAGTCAAAGTATACTACCCCTACATATTAGAACTACACAATATTGAAAAAAGATGAAAAAATGTAAAAATGACACGGACATGAATCCCCCCAGGGGGGATGGTGAATAGGCTCGAAAGAGCCTATTCAAAGAGATTTTTATTTTTATTAGTAGAAATTAAAATATAAAAAAACTGAAATTAATCCACTTGGTCCTTATATGGAATTAGACCAAAGGTTTACAAATTGCAAAATTTTGAAATTTCGGGAAGACGGAGACCCCCTGGGGGGTTTCGAACTGTCCAAAATTGATTTTTGTACAGCACCTCCTCCTCTTTTCTGTTACACCTGCTAAAAAACATAATGTGTATCACATTTAAATATTCCCAAAAGTACTTTGAAAGTACCTTTGGATGAACAAACGTTTACACAAAAATTCTAAGTTAAAACTAGTTTTTAAAGAAGCGGAAAAAGAACCAAAGAACGCAAGATTTCCTTGGGATATTGGCCTGCTTTTGGGAAATCCCATATGAATCACTTAAATTTATGAATATAAATTTTCAGGTTCTAAGGAAACAACCATGCATTCAACAAGCTTTAGATATGCTTTCACAGCTTTGAAAAATGAGAATTTTCCCTAAAACTAGATCTAAAATGCTTCTAAAATTTCTTTAGGAATGAAATCTAGTTTATGATATTTAAGGAATTAATATCTATGTAAAATTATTTCTGAAATTGATAGATCTAAACAATTCTAAAGCTGCAAAACAAGTAATCAGACTGATTTTAAGAAATTTGAAGGAGGAAGAGGAACAGAAGAGCGCTTGTTGCTGGAATGGATCTGCAAAAAAGACTAGTTAGTGGAATGCCGAGGGGCAATGCCTTCACAAAATAGTCATATGCCTAGTGGATTCAAGCTAGATCCACAGTTCGTCCAACCCCTGCTACCTGAAAACTAACAAACAATCCTGCACAAAAACCTTATGAGATCAGGATAGAGATATATGAAAAAAGAGAGGGATTACATGCAAATAAACTTATTTAAACATGTATAATCTAAATCTTCAAACATATATACTATGAGATATTGAAAAAAAATTGATCTTACTTGCCCAGCTATACTCCTATTGATTTAGCTGAATCATTCAGGCCAGATAGGATTTAGATGTAGAAATTGAGAGAAAGACACCGGTAACAGAAAGCTGCAAGACAATGTTAATTCCACACATATAAGAGCATTACACCATTTTAGCCTCCAAAGCTTCACTTTATTCCAATAGAAAAAATATTACACAGTATTACAACAGCAATAGCTCCTCAATCCAACTCTAACAATCTTGGAAGAGAGCCAGGCATGCTTTATTTATACAAAAAATTGAGACCCTAACCCAGAGGGGGCGCAAATCCCAAGGAGATAGAGAACTGCAGCTAAAGGAGAGTCCATCAATGCCTGATATGAAGCTGAACTGAGCTTCCAGTGAGTCTACTTGTCAATCGGAGGGCTGATTGAGCTGACACATCAACCTGCTGACTGAATCATCAACCACAGAGCTTCCAAAAGATCCCACATGTGTGGAGGAGAGAGACAGGGTGTAATTCCATATAAAGGAGGCTGAAGTTCAAATCTGGATCTGCCTTGATCACCTCCTTCAGTCAAGGATTTGTCAAATCCAGTCAATTTGGTGCCAATGAGACTGATTTCAATCAAATCGGTTGAGAATCCATTGATCTAGGATTTTGGATTTGCTCCATTATTCATCAATTTATTAATTAAAATAATCAATACTTGATTTTTTGGGGCTTTCTGACCTGAGTGATGGAAAATCACTCAAAACTTGGAAAAAGTGGGTCTATGGGTTTACATGGTGTTCTGAGCTTGAAAATGAGCACCCCCATGACTGAAACTGATTATTTGGCCCACTTTTATTACAAAACCAATTTTTCCAATTAGACTATTAAAAAATAGCCTAAGTTTTGTGGAAAAATTAAAATTTAAAAAACTTAAAAAGTTTAAAAAATTCAAAACCTAGGGGGACTTAGACATGTTCATATGACTCGACCATGACGCCTAGCGTGTTTATGCATTGACACATAGACTCTAATAACCTTAATAGGCCTAAATGCCAAGCTGGCCAACCCAAATTTGGAGGTATTGAGTGAAAAACTTAGAAATTATCGGTCGTTTATTCAACAACCAATAATAACCAAGGGAAAAAACACCCTGGGCTGATCAGATTGACAAATAAATTTTAAGAGACCGAGTCTTTTACAAAAACTATCATGCTAGAACATTTATTACAATTCCCCCATGGGGTATGAACATGTGATATAGTACAACAAGCACTTCCGAAGGCCTTCTGAAATCTAAACAAGTTATCCTTGTTCGGTTCACCAGGCTCACTTGATAAAAAACCACTAAGTACAACTTAGGTGGTAACAACACCTTTGGTAGGAAGAAACAAGGACAAATGTGTAAGTATAGAACTGTACTCATCATCGAGTACTTGACAACAAGACTCTTGAAGAGTATTTCTCAAGAGAGAAACCATAATTTAGACATCACATAATATTTGGCTTCCCAGTGTACATACATATCCCAAAGGAGAAGAGGACCGAGCTCGATCCTTCTGATAGGAAGGCTAAATTCATAGGATACAATGATACATCAAAGGCCATTGAATATACTTCCTAGGATGTGGGAATATAATAAACCCACTTCATAACTTAGGATAAAATTATTAGATTCTGGAAGGAAGATATTGGGCCAAAAAAAGTCTTCACATAAATTGCACAAGAGAAATAAAGAAGAGAATAAGTAAAGAACAATATGAGAAATATTACATTTTCTATATTCAATAATACAATGGTGTTACAATAAATAGAATTCCAATCATGTGGATATCTACCAACTAAACCTGACTGAATAGTTAACTAAGACTTTCTAAATCACTACATGGGAGCAACTAGTCTAACTTCACTTGTCTAATTCAGTTAATTATCAGTTAAAACTAGTTAAACTGTCGAGGTAGGTGAGAAAAGGTGCCTACCCTCATGCAGCCATGCAAAATTGGCACTAACTAAATTGAAATAACTCTAATATGACTTACCTACCACAACCAATTGGTGGAGGCTGCTGGTGGAACTCATAGTGTCTCATAAAATGTATGGATTGATCTCATAGTCACATTAGCTCATGCATGCACATGCAGTAAGTGGTATATAACCTCTCTGTGTGTTCCCCACACTCTAGTGTAGTAATGAAGTTCCCCTAAGTTAGGAAAAATAATATAATAGAATTTATGTGGTCAAAGGAGACAAAGGGAGGATTAATAATAATCCTAACACCCCCCTTTAATCCTAACTTTGTATGACCCGGGCCCTGGTAACTAAGACCAAAGGTCACCCATTACAATCTAAAAGTAAAAAAAAATTATCCATGTAAAATGAGGAAAAAGGAAAAACCGCATGGGGAAAATCCTTCCTCAAAAATGGACATGGCACATAATTTAAATGAATATATTCACTCCATATTGGTTCTTCACTTGAATAAACTAGATGTATTGCTTCTTAGTGAAAAACTTTGTAGAGTTGTTGTAGATTCCTTGATCATGTATCAGATTTTCAATGTTGTGTAGACAAAAAGCATGAGGAGAAGTCCCTTGTATCTCATATTTTAGAGATGAAGGAGCATCATATGAGTGATATTTGATGTGACAACATAAAATATCATATATGAATATAAAATCAGAGATGGAAAAGAGATCTATGCAATCATCTCCTAACCAAGACACATTAATGAAATTGGTAGGAAACTTTTCTAGTTTAGCTACAAAATGGTGAACCTGATCATGAACCTTCTTTCCAAAGTGATGTGAAACCTTTATAATTCTGTAATAGATATTATTAGGCTCTGATATATAATAAATTAAGTCATCTGGAGCAGCAAGAAACCAAGGTATAGTGGCTCCAAAATCTGGTTGAGTTATAGTAGGAATACTAGGTTCGACTAGTCTACACTGACAATTAAACAAATCTAGTGAGCACAAGGATCTAAATTTCAAACTAATAAAATTTATATCAGACCCAAATATTGTAAAAAAAATACCATTTATGGCCAATTATACGGAAAACCAATCAATTATACAAAGTAAAGACGTGATAACAACTTTCACCAGTGATACAGTATAGGAAGCTTTGAAATTGACTAGTTTACCAACTGAGGAGTTTGGGAGTTGTAGGGTCCTCTGACTATCAAATGGATGGGACAGAGTTGTCATAACTTGCATATCATCCTAGAAATCATCTTCTAAATCATAAAAAATAATAATTTGAATGGAGTTTGAAGGATTCAGATGAAGACAGGTCAGAAACTAGTGGTAAACAATTAGTATTGAGAGGATATGGCTCTGGGAGACTGATAGGTATTTTTTCAAGGGTAGGAAAAGATATTTCTAATTATTATATATCATAATTAGCATAAAAGTTATACATATCCAACATATACTTTATTTTAGAAACCAAATCATGAGAATCATTACCTTCGAATTGCACAGTGTTATAGTGCCCTTGGGGATCAGCAGATTTTTCCCTTCTTGCAAAATATGGCACATCAACATTGTTTCTTTCAAGAAACTGAGTCATGATGTCCATTTTATTTTTAAAGAAATAATTTTCATTATGAGAATATTTTCTTCAATAGGTACACTATGATCTTCCTTTCTTGTTTCTCTTCTTGAAATTCGATCCTTCATCAGTAGAGTTAGAAGATTCATCTTCAAAGTCTCACTTTGTCTTTTTCTCCTTCACTTTTAGCTTTCCTTTGGACTTGAGATTATTGCTGCCAAGAGGGGTGTGTTATGATTTTCTCCATTGAATTTTTGAGATTCCCTATTTGAATCAACTTGATCTTCTCTTGTGTGAGAGAATCTATGAATACATCCAAGGATGACATCCTCCAATTTCAAACTAAAAGCTTAGTATCATAGAATGTTGACACAAAAACTGAGTATTTTGGATCCAACTTTGACAGAATGGAGAGGATTAACTGATTTAATTCCTTCATAATCCCACATGGTTGTGTTGTTGGTGAGAGAACTGAATACCTGCATAAAATTAGAAAGACAAAAAACTTTTAGCCTGACCAAGATCCGATACCATATGAGATTATGGCGGGAAGATCTTGCGCCAAAAACAGTCTTCACAGAAATTACACAAGAGAAATAAAGAAGATAATAATTAAATAACAATATGAGAATTATTCCATTTTCTATATCCAGTAATACAATGGTGTTACAATAAATAGAATTCCAATCATGTGGATATCTACCAACTAAACCTGACTCAATGGTTAACAAAGAGTGTCTAAATCACTGCATGGGAGCAGCTAGTCTAAATCCACTTGTCTAATTCAGTTAATAATCAGGTAAAGACAACTAAACCAGTTAAAGTGACGAGGTAGGTGAGAAAAGGTTCCTACCCTCATGTAGCATGCAAAACTAGTGCTAACTGAACTGAATGACATCTACCTGAATGTAACTGGAGATTAACTTAGAATAAGTACTTACCTACCACAACCAACTGATGGAGGTTTCTGGTGGCACTCATAGTGGCTCCTAAAATGTAGGGATTGGTCTCAGAGGCACATCAACTCATGCATGCACATGCAATAAGTGGCAGATAACCTCTATGTTTGTTCCCCACACGTTAGTGCAGTAATGAAGTTCCCCTAAGTTAGGAAAAATAATCTAATAGACTCTATGTGGTCAAAGGATACAAAGAGAGCATTAATAATAATCCTAAAACCCCCCTTTAATCCTAACTTTGTATGACATGGGCCCTGGTAACTAAGACCAAAGGTCACCCATTACAATCTAAAAGTAAAAAAAAAAAAAATTATCCATGTAAAATGAGGAAAAAGGCAAAACCACATGGGGAAAATCCTTCCTCAAAAATGGACATGGAACAGAATTTAAATGAATATCTTCACTCCATATTTTTTCTTCACTTGAATAAACTGGATGTATTTCTTCTTAGTGAAAAACTCTGTAGAGTTGTTGTAGATTCCTTGATCGTGTATCAAATTTTCAATGCTATGTAGACAAAAAGCATGAGGAGAAGCCCCTTGTAGCTCATCTTTTGGTGATGAAGTAGAATCATATCAGTGCTATTTGATGTGACAACATAAAATATCATATCTAAGCATAAAATTAGAGATGGAAAAGAGATTTGTGCAATCATCTCCTAACCAAGAAACAACAATGAAATTGGTAGGCACAATTTCTAGTTTAGTTGCATAATGGTGAACCCGATCATAAACCTTCTTTCCAAACTGATCTGAAACATTTATAATTCTGTAATAGATATTATTAGGCTCTGATATATCATAAATTAATTCATATGGATCAGCAATCAACCAAGGTATAGTGGCTCCAAAATCTTGTTGAATTACAGTAGGAATATTAGGTTCAACTAGTCTACACTGACAATTGAGAAAATATGGTGAGAAAAAGGATCTAAATTTTGAACTAATGAAACTTATATCAAAAAAAAATGTTTGTAAAATCATCCAAATTATATCCAGTGATAAGGAAAACCAACCAATTATACAAATCAAATACATGATAACAACTTTCACCGGTGATACAGTATAGGAAACTATGAAATTGACTAGTTTACCACATTAGAGGAATTTTGGGGTCTAAAATGGGCCTCCTAAGGAAAATAATAAAATAATAGTTAAAATAATAAAATAATAGTTAAAATAATAAAATAATATTAATTAATTTTGGAGGAAGAAAGAAAAAAACTACTTTTTGTGTTCGTATTTTCAACATATCTCCCTGTGTTTTTACTCAAATTTCGATCGAGAGAGCTCATTGGATGCGGAATTTGATTCCACATCCAACAAGCTCTCCCGATCGAAATTTGAGTAAAAACGCAATGAGATATGTCAAAAATACGAACAAAAAAAGTAGTTTTTTTAATGACAAATATGTCAATTCAACCATTATGGTTGACTTATTTTATTGAAATTCTATTGGTTCTTGAATTCCAACTCACAAAAACTTATTTTGGCACGTTTTCTTATAAGGCCCATTTTAGACCCCAAATTTCCTCTAATGACTGAGTTTGGGAGTTATAGGGTGTTGTCGCCTTTCACACACCTGGGTCATGTGGCAGAAATCTTCAAGCCACTCGGTGTGTCCTTGGGGGCAAGTCTTGAGTCAAGGTTGTCACCTTGTTCTTGACTCCTCCATTTAGGCTCAACTCCTAATGAAGCCAAGGGGGGTAGACCCTATTAAGTTACTAAGGATAATTACTTAGTGTGGCGATGTTAAATTGAATGAGTTACTTAGGAGTTTGAAATTTAACTATAGACAATCAAAGATGACAAGATACAAAAATGAACACACGAAAGCACAATGCTGAGACACAATATATATATAAAGCAACAAAATAACCAGTTCCTTAGAATGGAGTCAAAAATAAGATCAATGTACTTGCATGTGCTTGGAGTGGATGTTTTGCGATTGCCTCTAGGTACGTTTTAAGTTAAATTCGAAGTGTGAGTTGATAAAAATTAGGTGAAGGGGTGGACTCTAGATATACCCGAGAGTACTTGGAGTATGTCCAAAACTAAACCTTCATGGCTACCCACACGGAATATGTGGGCTGAAATGGAGTCTCTGGGGCTATTGTTCATAACGCACCCATTAGGGTGTGACAGAGATCGACACCTCGAGGTCACTTTTCAGAAGTTCCCGCTTCCTTTGGGTATTTTGCCACCGTGATGGTTTGATCTAGGTGTTGGATTTTCACCTGTTGGTTTGTTAATTTGGGAGAGTGAGTCCTAATTATACTAGTAACTCAAGTGCTTTTGATATATCTTGACTGATTGGATGAACCGCATCCAAGTGTAGAGCATGCACACCGGAGTCTTGTCAAGTTTGGTAAATTTTACAATGGGTGTTCTTGTTTAAAAGAAAACCCTCCAGGAACCTCTTTCGATCCAAGTGGATCTCAATCGGGGAATCGAGGAGGGGTGAATTTTATAATAGCTGAAAAACAAATGACAGAAAAGGAAATAGATACACAATTTCAGTTTTCTAATTAGTCCTACCACGAATCTCTTTCCCCTTTCGGGTCAATTGGGAAGTCGTGGGGTAAGTATTGAGATTAATTTAAAATATCAAATATGGAATATGAGACTAATAATGAATTAAATTATACTACCCTCCAGATTAGATCAATACTAGTTTGAAAACAAATGAGCAAAAAGCAACAAAAAAGACACCGACGCAAATCCCCCCAGGGGGGATGGGGAATGGGCTCGAAAGAACCTATTCAAAAGTTATTTTTATTAAAAGTGGTTAAAATATCAGAGAAATGATATAATTCCTCTTGATCCTTATATGGAGTGAAATCAAGAGCTTACAAAGTGCGAAAATTAAAGGTTTTAGTCAAATGGGAGACCCCTGGGGGGATTTGAACGCTCCTGAGGCCACTTCCGAACAGAAGCTTCCTTTATTTTCTATCAAAAACCTGCTAAAAATCAGCAAGCATATCAGACTGAAATATGCCCAAAAGAACTCTGAAATTACCTTTGGGTCAACTCACTTTTAACCAAAAAAGGTAAGCTGAAAACTAGTTAAAAGGGGGAAACAAGAACCAAGGAGAGCAAGCTTTCCTTGGGATGTTGGATTTCCTTTTGTGCAGCCAATAATATGTGCACTTTTATTGCAGAATATGAAATTTTAACGTACAGAAAACAGAAATCAAATGCATGTAAGCTACAAATTTTCTTTAAAATTACATGCAAAAAAGGACGATTTCCCTAAAGCTAGATCTAGAAAGCTTATGAAACCTTTTAAGAGAAAAATATAGACTATGGGCTTTGAGAGGATAGATCTATGTTGAAATTAATTTTAAGATGATAGTTCTAAACAAAATCAAAGCTATGAATAAAGTAACTGGGTAAAATAGTTGATTTTGAGGGAGGAAGAGGAGGAGAGAAATGTTGGTTTCCTTGAAGATCCACAGTGGAGCTTTCAGGTGGAATGTTGAGGGACTATGCCTTTGGAAGGATTTGGAGAGAGTGAAGAAGCAAAATATATCAACATCCTCTCCAATGTAGGAACCTGCAGCTCAGCTGAAATCACAAAAACTTGCCGAAAAACTTGTGAGATCCTATTAGTACATACACAGAGATTCAAAATAACATGCATATAAGCTTATAAGACATGCTGAATCTAGATCTCTAAACATGCATCAAAGGAAAGAGATGACCAATAAGCTTATTGAAAAGCACCTTTCCTATCAAGATTATAATAAGCTTATTATCAATCTTAACAACGGATCTACAAGCAATTTAGCAAATCATGAACACAGATATAGGTTACCTCAGTAAAACAATGGCAATGACCATCCACACATACAATGGCACAACACTGTATTGCCTCCAAAGCTTCTCTTTATTTCAAATGAACAATACAATAGTACAATAGCAGTAGCACCTCAATCCCAATTCTAACTCCTGGAAGAGGAGGCTTATGCTTGGATATATACAAAAACAAGGAGATCCATCCTAGGGGGGGCACAAATCCCAAGGAGATAGACCAAATATGTTGATGGAGAGTCCATCAATGCCTGATCTGTGTCTAAATGAGCCAGATCTGAGTCTCACTGAGTGCAATTGTCAATCAGAGAGCTGATCTAACTACCACCTCAACCTGTTGACTGAAGCATCCACCAAAACTCATCTAGATGAGCCAAAACATGTTGAGGAGAGAGAGAGGGCGAAATTCCCCATAAAGGATGCTGAAGATCAACTCTGGATTTGATTTGATCACCTCCTTCAGTCAAGGATTTGTTAGATCCAGTCAATCTGCTTTAGATATGACTGATTTCAATCAAATCGGCTGAGAATCCAATGATCTATGATTTTGGATTTGCTCCATTATTCATCAATTTATTAATTAAAATAATCAATAATTGATTTTTGGGGCTTTCTGACCTGAGTGATGGAAAATCACTCAAAACTAGGAAATGGTGGGTTCATGGGTTTACATGGAGCTCTTAGCTTGAAAATGAGCACCTACATGATTGAAACGGATTATTTGGCCCACTTTTATTACAAAATCAATTTTTCCAATTAAACTATTAAAAAATAGCCTAAGTTTTGGAAAAATTAAATTTTAATAAAAAACACTGAAAAAATTAAAAAAATTGAAAAATTGAAAAAACCTAGGGGGACTTAGACATGTTCATATGACTCGACCATGATGTCTAGAATGTTTATACATTGACACATAGAATCTAATAACCTCAATAGGCCCAACTGCCAAGCCGACCACCCCAACTTTGGAGGTATGGAGTGAAAAACTCATAAATTATCAGTCGTTTATTCAACAACCAATAATAACCAAGGGAAAAAACACCCTGGGTTGATCGGATTGACAAATAAATTCTAAGAGACCGATTCTTTAACAGACACTATCATGCTAGAACATTTATTACAATTCCCCCATGGGGTATGAACATGTGATATAGTACAACAAGCACTTCCCAGAAGTACTTCCAAAGGTCTTCTGAAGTCCGAACAAGTTAACCCTGTCTGGTTCACCAGGCTCACTTGATAAAAAAACCACTAAGTACAACTTAGGTGGTAACATTCTGGCTCCAACTGTGGGACGTCTGCTCGATCTAGTCTTTGAGGCAAGGAGAGGATACGAGAACACCAGAATCTCTAGTTTATATACCCTGTAAAAACATCTCAACTTGACAAGAAAAACCTCAGTAGCACAAGTTTTATAAAAAACCAAATGACCCATTAAGCTGATTTATTTAAACAAAATAAATGTAACTAACTAAAAGAAGCAAAGTTTTATTATAGCTAAGTATAAAATAGAAATGCAGAAAGTAAATGCTCTCTTTCAAGGAGCTTATTTTCCTACTCTAAACATGATATAAAATGGGTTAAGTGTAATCAGAAATCCAATGTAACCACCTAAGAATTTTATTAACATAAAAAAAAATTTCCTTGTCTTTGGTTACCAGCCAAAGTAAGGATACTTTATTCAGAAAATGCAAACCTGCGTGATGATCCGAAAGGGGCGGGATGGATGGGAAATCATAGGCATGAATAATGTCGTCAAACTTCCTCCCAAACTGGTAAGTGCTTGCGTAGGCTACTTCTATCCATGACTGGACAGGGTTGATGTACAAATTGGAATGATGAGGCAGATTGACTACACCATCATACTGATCATCAAGGCTTACCGGATGATAATTCACTGTATAAGCCCCAAGCGGCTCCAAGTCATGAGGAAACTCTATATGTGAAGATGATAGTTGAGACTGACATTCTAATAACTGCATCACATCTGTCTTTTCACAACACTGCTTCTCCATGTCTTCATTATTTATACCTTTGTGCGGCTCTGCATGATATGACTCTGAATGATCATATGGATAAACTGCATGCTCCTTTTTCATATCAAAGTTTCCCAAGGCCACATGGTCCATGCTCTCTCCTTTAGATATTCCAGAGATAGAAAAATCAACAAAACCATCAAAAGTTTCTGGTTCATTGTTTTCCTCTTTATTCATGTCACAGACTGGATTTTCCATGAATGTCCAGGACTCCTCATCAACATCTTTGTCGGGGATAAGGGAGTCTTCGTCACTTGTATCATGCTCCAAGCTATAATTGTCCTCATTTTCATACTCATCTTCTTTAGAGAAAAGGTCACAAGTTATTAAACCTTCCAGACTGTCATCATTATATGGAGAACACATAGGAGTCCCATCATGTATATTACACTTTTCATCATAAGTTTCACTATAAGATTCTGCAATGGTTTCATCCTCAAGCTTGTACTATTTAGATGGTAACAAAGGGTAGGCCTGGCCTACCATGTATATATGATCAAGCTCACTTGAGTTTGTTTCCTGATTACTAACCTTCGGAAGTCCATGTTCCATGACTTGATTTGCAACATAACAAGTGCTTTCTTGGTGGAATTGTTCACAGGGTCTACATAATGGAATTACTTCTTCTACCATGTTGGCTGAGTCTAACTGGTTTGGAATCCAAGGCTCTTGTTGAGGAAACTTCTTTTGATACATCTGATTCTGCCTAGGATTAAAGTTCCTAGGTCCATTATTTCTTTCCATTGTGATTATTCTATTGTGCATAAGATTCAATTCTGCAGACTGATCTACCATAAGTTGGTTTTGACTAGTAACCAAGTCTTTTATCATGTTTGTTACCTTTTCCATGGGATCTTTAGAGGCTCCCTTTTCTTCTGATTCAAAGGATTTTCCCTTTTATTCGTTGTATGAAGTGTTTCCCCTAATGTAACCTGGAATGTTGTATTTTCCTGAATACTGCATATTCTTTTCTATTTTCTCAACCAATTCCTGAGCAGTTTTTAGATCGGCCGGCTCTTTGTCCCTTAACCGGTACCTCAAATCACCAGTGAAAGCTTCGATGTAAGATATGAGGATGGAGGCATCCCTTGGCTTGATTTCTCTAGGGAGTTCCGCAACCACACGCCTGAACTTAGTATTAAATTCATCAATGGTTTCATTCTCCATCTTCTTTATGTTATGGATGGCAGCAAGCAGATGTCTTGGTTCTTTCTTTTCCCCCCATTTCTTCTTAAAACCCTCTAGGAATTCACTAATATTTTTATATGAATCATCATCTAGGTCGAAGTACCATTCTTCAGCATCATCTTCCAAGGATAAAGCAAAGAGCATCATTTTGACATCATCATGGTCATGGGCAGCATCATTGCAATAAATGACCATGTGCTTTTCAAACTTTCGAAGGTGAGACTTGGCAGTGATGGCATTATTGCCCTGAAATATGGGGAGCTTCTTGATAGCATCATTCGGAATGTCATGAGGACTACCTGCTATCTGAGAAAAGTCAAGGGGTTTGTAAAATTCCATCATTTCTTTAGATTAGTGAACATGACTCTCTAAAAATATGTGATGGATATCTGAGAGGGATTGGTCTCCTAAATCTTCAAGGTTTCTATGAGAAGTCTGCCTATTCAATCTTTCCCTAATAAACCTTTCAGGATCAAGGAGAGGATTGAATAATTTTCAGTGGTTTCTTCGAGTAGAAATTCTTGAAGGGATGTTAGACAGTGGAGTCGACATATGGATCGAGTTTTAATTTTTATGTTTTTTAAAGACTAGATCAATCAAAAGTTTTTATCTTTTTAGTTATTTTAGAAAAAAGTTAAGCTAAGTCATACTCGGGAATAAAAAGATTTATCCCCGACAATGGTGCCAAAAGGTGTTGCCTCCTTTCAAACACCTAGGTCACGTGGCAGAAATCTTCAAGCCACTCAGTGTGTCCTTGGGGGCAAGTCTTGAGTCAAGGCTGTCACCTTGTTCTTGACGCCTCCATTTAGGCTCAACTCCTAACGAATCCAAGGGGGGTAGACCCTATTAAGTTACGAATGATAATTAATTAGTGTGGTGATGTTAAACTGAATGAGTTACTTAGGAGTTTGAAATTTAACTATAGACAATCAAAGATGACAAGATACAAAAATGAACACACAAAAGCACAATGCTGAGACAAAATATATATATAAAGCAAGAAAATAACCAGTGCTTTAGAATGGAGTCAAAAATAAGATCAATGTACTTGCATGTGCTTGGAGTGGATGTTTTGTGATTTCCTCTTGGTATGTTTTTAGTTTAAATTCGAAGTGTGAGTTGATTAAAACTAGGTGAAGGGGTGGACTCCAGATATACCCGAGAGTACTTGGAGTATGTACAAAACTAAACCTTCACGGATACCCGCAAGGAATATCTGAGCTGAAATGGAGTCTCTGGGGCTATTGTTCATAATGCACCCGTTAGGGTGTGACAGAGATCGGCGCCCCGAGGTCACTTTTCAGAAGTTCCCACTTCCTTTGGGTATTTTGCCACCATGATGGTTTGATCTAGGTGTTGGATTTTCACCTGTTGGTTTGTTAATTTGGGAGAGTGAGTCCTAATTATACTAGTCACTCAAGTTCTTTTGATATATCTTGACATATTGGACGAACCACAGCCAAGTGTAGACCAGCAAGCATATCAGACTGAAATATGCCCAAAAGAACTCTGAAATTACCTTTGGGTCAACTCACTTTTAACCAAAAAAGGTAAGCTGAAAACTAGTTAAAAGGGGGAAACAGGAACCAAGGAAAGCAGGCTTTCCTTGGGATGTTCACTTTCCTTTTGTGCAGCCAATAATATGTGCACTTTTATTGCATAATATTAAATTTTAGCGTACAACAAACAGAAATTGAATGCATGCAAGCTACAAATTTTCTTTAAAATTACATGCAAAAAAGGACGATTTCCCTAAAGCTAGATCTAGAAAGCTTATGAAACCCTTTAAGAGAAAGATATAGACTATGGGCCTTGAAAGAATAGATCTATGTTGAAATTAATTTTAAGATGATATATCTAAACAAAATCAAAGCTATGAACAAAGTAACCGGGTAAAGGGTTGATTTTGAGGGAGGAAGAAGAGGAGAGAAATGCAGGTTTCCTTGAAGATCCACAGTGGAGCTTTCAGGTGGAATGTTGAGGGACTATGCCTTTGGAAGGATTTGGAGAGAGTGAAGAAGAAAACTATATCAGCATCCTCTCCAATGTAGGAACCTGCAGCTTAGCTGAAATCACAAAAACTTGCCAAAAAACTTGTGAGATTCGATTAGTACATACACAGAGATTCAAAATAACATGCATATAAGCTTATAAGACATGCTGAATATAGATCTCTAAACATGCATCAAAGGAAAGAGATGGCCAATAAACTTTTTGAAAAGCACCTTTCCTATCAATATTATAATAAGCTTATTATCAATCTTAACAACAGATCTACAAGCAATTTAGCAAATCATGAACATAGATACAGGTTACCTCAGTAAAACAATGGCAATGGTGATCCACACATACAATGGCACAACACCGTATTGCCTCCAAAGCTTCTCTTTTTTTCAAATGAACAATACAACAGTACAATAGCAGCAGCACCTCAATCCCAGTTCTAACTCTCGGAAGAGGAGGCTTATGCTTGGATATATACAAAAACAAGGAGATCCAGCCCAGGGGGGGTGCAAATCCCAAGGATATAGACCAAATATGCTGATGGAGAGTCCATCAATGCCTGATCTGTGTCTAACTAAGCCAGATCTGAGTCTCACTGAGTGCAATTGTTAATCGGAGAGCTAATCTGACTGCCACCTCAACCTGTTGACTGAAGCATCCACCAAAACTCATCCAGATGAGACAAAACATGTTGAGGAGAGAGAGATGGTGAAATTCCCCATAAAGGATGCTGAAGATCAACTCTGGATCTGATTTGATCACCTCCTTTAGTCAAGGATTTGTCAAATCCAATCAATCTGCTTCAGCTCTGACTGATTTCAATCAAATCGACTGATCTATGATTTTGGATTTGCTCCATTATTCATCAATTTATTAATTAAAATAATCAATAATTGATTTTTGGGGCTTTCTGACTTGAGTGATGGAAAATCACTCAAAACTAGGAAATAGTGGGTCCATGGGTTTACATGGTGCTCTTAGCTTGAAAATGAGCACCTACATGACTGAAACAGATTATTTGGCCCACTTTTATTACAAAATCAATTTTTCCAATTAAACTATTAAAAAATAGCCTAAGTTTTGGAAAAATTAAATTTTAATAAAAAACACTGAAAAAATTAAAAAAATTGAAAAATTGAAAAAACCTAGGGGGACTTAGACATGTTCATATGACTCGACCATGATGTCTAGCATGTTTATACATTGACACATAGACTCTAATAACCTCAATAGGCCCAAATTCCAAGCCGACCACCCCAACTTTGGAGGTATGGAGTGAAAAACTCAGAAATTAACAGTCGTTTATTCAACAACCAATAATAACCAAGGGAAAAAACACCCTGGGATGATCAGATTGACAAATAAAGTCTAAGAGACCGAGTCTTTTATAGACACTATCATGCTAGAACGTTTATTACAATTCCCCCATGGGGTATGAACATGTGATATAGTACAACAAGAACTTCCCAGAAGTACTTCCAAAGGTCTTCTGAAGTTCGAACAAGTTAACCCTGTCTGGTTCACTAGGCTCACTTGATAAAAAACCACTAAGTACAACTTAGGTGGTAACATAGGGTATTCTGAGGATGGGAAATAGGTGTCATAACATGCATATAAGCCTTAAAATCATCTTCTAAATCATAAAAATAAGAATATGAATGGAGTTTCAGGGATTCAAATGAAGACAAGTCAGAAACTAGTGGTAAAAAACTAGTTTTGAGAGGACATGGCTCTGGGAGACTGATAGGTATTTTTTCAAGGGGAGGAAAATATATTTCTGATTCTTATATATCAAAATGAGTATCAAAATAATATATATCAGAAACGTACTTTATTTTATCAACCAAATCATGAGAATCATTACCTTCAAATTGCATAGTGTTACAGTGCCCATGGGGATCAACAGATTTTTCCATTCTTGCAAAATATGGCACATCAATGTTGTTTCTTTTGAGAAAATGAGTCATGATGCCCATTTTATTTTTAAACAAAGAATTTTCATTTTGATAATATTTTTTTGCAATAGGTACACTTTGATCTTCCTTTCTTGTTTCCCTTCTTCTTGAAATTCGAGTTTTCATTAGTAGAGTTAGAACCTTCATATTCGGAGTCTGACTTTGTATTTTTCTCCTTCACTTTTAGCGTTCCTTTGGACTTGAGATTATTGCTTCCAAGAGAAGGAAGCACATGATCCTTTGAGGTTTTGAGAGTACCCTTTTGAAAAACTTGATCTTCTCTTGTGTGAGAGAATCTATGAATGCGTCCAAGGATGACATCCTCCAATTTCGAACTACAAGCTTAGTAGCATAGAATGTTTAAAAAAAAACTAAGTATTTTGGACCCAGCTTTGATAGAATGGAGAGGATTAACCGGTCTTCTTCCTTCATAATCCCACATTGTTGTGCTACTGGTGAGAGAGCTGAATACCTGCACAAAACTAGAAAGACAATTTTTTTTTAGCATGACCAGGTTCTGATACCATATTAGATTCTAGCAGGAATATCTTGGTCCAAAATCAATCTTCACATAAATTGCACAAGAGAAAAAAAATAAGAGAATAATTGAAGAACAATATGAGAAATCTTCCATTTTCTATATTCAGTAAAACAATGGTGTTACAATAAATAGAATTCCAATCATGTGGATATCTACCAACTAAACCTGACTGAATGGTTAACTAAGAGTGTCTAAATTACTACATGGGAGCAACTAGTATAACTCCACTTTTCTAATTCAGTTAATAATCAGTTAAAACTAGATAAACTAGTCAAAATGATGAGGTAGGTGAGAAAAGGCGCCTACCCTCATGCATCCATGCAAAAATGGTGCTGACTGAACTCAAATAAATCTAACTGAATGTAACTAGAAATTAACTTAGCATAACTACTTACCTACCACAACCAACTGATGGCACTCATAGTAGCTCCTAAAATGTAGGGATTGGCCTTAGAGGCACATCAACTCATGCATGCACATGCAATAAGTGGAAAATAACATCCATGTGTGTTCCCCACACTCTAGTGTAGTAATGAAGTTCCCCTAAGTTAGGAAAAATAATCTAATAGACTTTATGTGGTCAAGAATAAAAAGTTAGGATTAATAATAATCCTAACAAAAATATTTAATCATTTTTTATTAATTTCCTACCCACTAGCCTAGATAGTTGGAATCCACTTGTGCCACATAGTCAACACTTTCCATATATACCCCAAGAGCACTTTAATTAAGATCCTAGGTTGATATTTTCCACTTTATTGATTGCCAAAATTAGTAACTGCGCTTTCCTACATATTATGTATTTTATTGTTTTATTCCAGCTTTTATGTGGATAAGGTAAAGCTAGTCAACGAGGAAACTACTATCTTTTGTTTCCAACCCATCCTCCATGATTTTCTCTCCATATTCCAGAATTAGCATGTTTTTCCATCATACTTGATAACTCACTCATGATTTTTGTAACTCGTGAGTTCCTTGACTGATTTGGGAAGTTCTTTAGCCACCTGTGGGGGTTTATCATACTTAGTAAGTCTATCTTTCTGAGCTTGATGGGTTGTCTCCAATAAAACTTAATTTTACCTATGAGGGATGTACTATTTATGTACACTATTATTCATCATTATTCAATGGAAGGATACTCTCCAATATTCATCTCTTCATTGATGTGATTCAGTTTCTATTCTTCTCTCTATTTTTCATGTGTATTCTTGTGAGAATTATCTTAGTAGCAAGATCTATTTCATGTGCTTATTCTTAGAATATTTACTCATAGAAATAGAGCTTATATTTCTACACATGATTCAAGAATATCAACATCAATATAGATTTAACCTTTGATGGCGACTCAACATACTCTAGATCAAGGAGGATATCTATTGAAGAGGTTGAGGAGTGTAAGGAACGAAATACAAGGTATGAAAATTGTAGAAGAAATTCCATAATACCATGAAATGGCTGAACCAAAATATCCTATAGTGTGAGAATTGATTCATAGCTGGATCTAGAAGACAAGAAACTCTCAAAATTTTCTCTAGTTTGCAAAACAAGCACAAAAAGCTAAAAAAGACTAAAATTTCATTCACACATGAAGTAAATAGTTGATATTATTAACATTCTATAACATGAAAATATGTTTAGAATAGAGAAATATTACACTTGGGAAAAATCGTGAGGCTTAGGAATCCATTTGGGAGTACACATGTGTCATAACTAGATTTGACCTCCATCCCCCCTAGGTGGACCAATTAGCTCTTAAATCACACCAAATGGTCACAAAACCTAGTGTGAACATTGGTGTGGTATTTTAG
The DNA here is from genome assembly GCA_001517045.1 of Pseudotsuga menziesii. Lineage (NCBI taxonomy): Eukaryota > Viridiplantae > Streptophyta > Pinopsida > Pinales > Pinaceae > Pseudotsuga > Pseudotsuga menziesii. The sequence goes on from LPNX010628204.1 coordinate 70,628, forward strand.
AGCATAAATGGGTCTATGATAGGAATGGGTGAGAAAATAGAGGTGTGGGAGTGTCTCAAGGTGAACAATAAATGCATTAGAAGGGCCAAAATGGTCTAAAAACATCACTAGCACCCCTAGTCACACTAGATTCCACAAAAATAGAAAGGGACTCACTCCAAGAAACCAAGGGTCATTATTGAGGGTGAAAATGTTTCAGTTTAACCAATTTATAGCAATCATGTGTGTGAGAATGGGCCAAAATAACTAGTTTACTTGCTTGACCAGTTTCCCTAAGTCTAAACCATAGCAAATCAATGCATAGAAGAAAAATAATTTTTCTAAGGTATAAACTAAGGTAATAAGGATTGTATTAATATTATAACACCCCCCCTTAATATTGAATTCATACAAATTAACCAAAAATATCATGGAGGCCTTAGCAACAAAGGCTCAAGTCACCTCATAGAACAAAAAAAATTATTTGTCCATGAAAACAAGGAAAAGAGGAAAACCAAATGGGAACAAAAAATCTCCTAAAAAATGGACATGGGGCCAAAAATATGAAGGTGAATTAAATCCATAACCATGTATCACTCACTCCAAGTAGCGATCTTAAGTAATTTAAGGTATTCTATGTGAAGCACTTGGTGAAAACATCAGCAGTTTTCTCAGCATAAGGGAAATATTGCAAGGCTATCACCCGATCATGCACCAAGCCCCAAATGTAGTGAATATGAATATCTATGTCTATACTATATCTTTGGAAATATTTATTACACTTTTATTGTCGCACCAAATGATGGTGGGTGAATCAAGTACAATACCAAGCTCCCAGAGAATGCCTTGCAACATCCACACACATTGTGTAGCTGCATTCGCTGCTCCTACGTACTTGGACTCGGTTGAAGAAAGGGAAATAATGTGTTGTTTATTACTTTACCAAAATATGGGACCATTATAAATCATGAATACAAAACCTTAAGTGGAATTTCTATCATTGGGATCGCCAGCCCAATCATAATTAGAAAATACTACTAGTTCTAGTGGAGAACTAGCAGCATAGTGTACCGTGAAGTTGTTTGTGCCTTGTACATATTGAAGGATCCTATTGGATGCCTTAAAATGGATCTCATGAGGCTTTTTCATATATATATATATATACATAACCTACATCATATGCTAAATCAGTTCTAGAATGAGTAAGATATAGGAAAATCCCGACTAGTTGTCTATACATTAAGCAATCCACCAATGGAGAGTCACCAACTTCACCTAGTTTGATACCAGAAAGGAATGGGAACTTGGATTCCTTACATTCAGCCATATTAAAATTCAGTAATAGTTCTGAAGCATACTTTTTTTGGCTGACCTTGATCCCTGCTTCAGATTGAACAATTTCCAAACCAAGAAATTGTTTCAACAAGCCTAAATCGATCATTGAAAATTCACTGTGCAAAGATGCTTTAATTGACCAAATTTCTTTGGTGAAGCAACCTGTAATCAAAATGTTGTCAAAATAAAATACAATTAAATTCAATACATCACAAATATTCTGCAAATAAACATTAGTATCATACTTTCATCTAAAAAATCCAAGTGAAACCAAAAAATTGTCCATCTTGGTATACCAAGCCCTTGGGGCTTGCTTGAGGCCATAGAGTGACTTATTTAACCTACTTACAAGGGAAGGATTCTCTTGGAAAACTTCAGGTTTTTTAATATATATCTATTTATATATCTCACCATGAATTAATGCACTTTTGACATCAACGTGGTGAACCTCCCAACCCTTACTAGCAACAATGGCTAAAACTAGCCTGATATAGTCCATCTTTGCAACCGGTGCAAACGTATCTGTATATTTCAATCCTTGGAATTCAAATAAAATTTTAGAAATTTATATGGAATTATATTTTATATCAGACCCATCAGCAGTATCTTTGTTCCTATAGACGCACTTTTATTGCACAAGCTTTCTCTTGGGAGGAAAAGGAACCAATTCCCAAGTCTCATTTTTCTGTAGAGAGTGGAAATATTCTTGCATGGATGATTGCCATAGTGGGTCATAAGATTATTTTTTATATGATTTTTTATCATATCAAACCATCATATATAAATTCTCAGCAAGACTCAATTCATTTGCAAAATAAGTACTTTGGAATTGTGACCTAGTCTTCCTAGGATCTAGAGGATTTCCTGCTAAAACCGCAGCAGCTTCTATGTTTTTATCTTCCCACTTGGGACTTGAGGGTGATTCATGTTCAGAAAAATAATATTCAACCATATCAGAATCATAAATATCAAAAATATCATAATGGAATCATCATTTACATCATCTTGGTGTTGAGGAGAATAGCATTCTCCGGTACTAGTTCAAAATCTAGAATAATTTCTTCTTCGAATTGCACACTTATTTCTATGAAAGTATTATGTGTGGATGGATCAAAGAGATTGTATCCATTTGTATATTCACCATATCCCACCATTATGCACTCATTTCTTTGTGGCTGCAAGGCCTTTCTCTTTTCTAAAGGAATTCGAGCCCATGCCCTTGAGCCAAAAATCCTGAAATGTGAAATATTTGGCTTGTGACCAAACCAAGCCTCGTATGTTGTTTTTCCACTCAACGATTTGTGTAGAGACATGATTTGAATGTATGCATCACAGTCAATGGATTAATCCCATATCTTAGGACTCAAATCCTTGGCCTCAATCATATAGATAGCCATCTCCTTGAGCTCCCTATTCTTCCTCTCTACCACACCATTTTGTTGTGGTGTGTAGGGGACTGAATGTTGCATTTTGGATGCCACATTATTCACACAAGTGCTGTAAATTATTGTTCACATAATATTTACCATTATCATTATGAATTATTTTGATCTCATTCCCACTTTGACTCTCAACCAATCCCTTCCATATCTTTAGAGTATCAAAGACTTCAGATTTGAGCTTGAGCAAATAGACCCAGTAGAACCTTGAGAAATCATATATAAAAGTGAGAACATACCTTGGTCCTCCATAGGAGGGAGTGGGAAGAGCACCAATTATATTTGAATGCATCATCCGAAGAACTTGTGTAGCTCTCCTTGCCTTCCCTTTCTCATAGCTGAACTATGGATGCCTTCCCACCACACAACCAATGCATGCACCATTGGAGGTCTTGATAGGAGGAAGCCCTTCCACCAAGGAATCCTTGTTCAATTATAGGAGGTATTTATAGTTCATATGGCCAAATATCTCATGCCACATTTTGTTGGTTTCATTGGCATGAGACACAAGCGCTTTCCCACTAGAGTTAGGAATAAATTTGGAGAATTTGTACATCCTATCTTGGTGATCAGCATACCCCAATGCCACCACTTTGTTGGAGGGGATTTCAACTATCTCAAACTCATCTAGAGTAAATGTTACTCTGTTGGATTCTCCAATATGTGTCATTTGGTATACTCACAGTAGTTTTTCTTCCAAGTCTGGTACAAATAGTACATTGTTGAAATATCCATCTTCAAGATCGATCCTTCCAACTCCCTTGGCCTAGATCTATGAATCATCACCCATTTGAATAGTTGGGACATTGTCTGAATACATTAGATATGAATAAATCTCTAATAGATCCCATGTGCCTTGATGCTCATGAATCAATGATAAATGAGGAAGAGTCTAAAGAACCAACAACCAATGCACAACACCTCTATTTGCTGTCAAAACCTGAACTTCCATCCTTCTTCCTTGCGCCCTCTGGGACTGGGATATTTTTCTTCTCCAACAGCTACTCCATCATATCTATGATTTTATTCATGAATTCACTCTCTATATGAAACCATTTATGATAGTAGGTGCATAATTCTTCTCCTTTCCCTTCTTTTCCTTGTCCTTGCAAGGATTCAAACCCCCATCAAGAAATTTGGGTCTGCCTGGTTTATTATTGTCGGGTTGCTTTGAATCCTTGGCTTTATTCTTTCTTTTGGATGGATTTGAAACCCCTATAGAACTTGGTATTTTCTTGTCTTGATGGTACCCATCTACACTAGTTTATCTTTCTCTTGGTTCAAAGACTCCATGACGCTTGCTAGTGATGGCATTTGTCGATTTCAGGTTGTGAGCTTGCTTGAGTAAAATGTGCTGAAAAACACATAATACTCAATCCTTAGATTTGAAATAATAGATAGTATGAGATGGTCATCCTTCTTCTCTATTCCACACTTCTTGATTTGAAGCACCAATGACTTGAATTTGGTGAAGAACTCTTGGATGGTCTCATAATGCGATGGGCTCAAGGAGATGAGCTCATTTTTGAGCTAGTGACTCCTCATCTCACTAGTCATCCCAAAGAGAGATTCGATCATGAGCCAAACTTCATTTGGGATAACTATAATATCAACATCAAACAGGATTTCTCTCTAAATGATTAGACAAATCATTCCAAACGCTTCATCAAGTCTATTGCAATACTTCAATTTCTCTACTACAGAATTTGGTTCGACCTCTGTCCCCATGGTGAACCTGTAGAGACCCTTAGACCTCAGATAGATAACCATATCATCCTTTTTCATGTCCCAAATTTTTCATTGGTTCATAATGGCCTAATCACATTTTCCATATTCATGAGAGTTTGTCAAATTGATGCTAAGGGTCAAATAATTGCCAAGGAGAAAAATTACTAGTTTCCTAGGTTGGGGGTGGAAACTTTTGGATTTGGAATAAGAGGTACAATAAATGATGTTTGAACATTAGAATGGAACAAATATTTAATAAAGGGGATAAATAAATAAATACAAGGGAAAATCAAAGTGGGAATTGATCATGAAGACACATAGAGGATGTGGGACCCACACAAGCTAGATTTTCTATGCCACATGGCATCCTCCTCTTGCAATTTAGAATCCATAAGAATACCAAGGGTATTGGGATGATTTGGAAGGAAAATATACTTTGCATGAATCAATTAAGGTCGAATTGGAGTGGAAGAGTAACTCCCATGGAAGAGGAAGAGGCATTTTGGAGCTAGTGAGACACTTGGACTAGATTCCCTAGCTCTATGACAACAATGATGAAGATGCTATGACACCTATGACAAAAATCAGATATGAATGCTGAAATATGAAATATATGACATGTTAGGTAGAATTACAGAATCCAATAGGGCGTTCATGTGAGTTGGGGAAGCTCAATGGGTTCCTACTCAAATCGGGGGAAGATGGAAGGCTAGGAAAGGGAGGACACATGGAAAAGCTTGAGCACACACACAAATTCGAATTGGATCAAGTTTTTGGATTTATTTGTAACATTAGAAGGCTAATGATATTTATAAAATATAGGAATAAACCAAAACAAGTGCTTTTGATCATTTGATAAATTTGCATTTGTGAATTGAGAGAGCTAGTGGATGACTAGTTCCTTGCCTTAGCCAATTTCGAGGGTGAAAGATTCCCAACCAAGTTGGTGTTTGGAGAGGCCACTCAGGTATTTAATTGATATTTAATGGAGTTTTTTTTTCAGGTGTAAGATACAGGGAATCTCGTGGTTCCTTCTATTGCATCACATTCTCTCAACCATTTCCAGTTTTATGGCATAGTCTTGCTCATGGAGGGATTGCGCTTTTGGTGAGCTATTGATTTATTTTGGGGAGATTATAATGCCCCATTATTTTATGTTATGTTTTAAATTATATGTATTCAAATTTCAGAAGACTCTTAGGTCTAAATACTGAAATATTTCATGCAAAAATGTTAAACAATGAAGAAATAGTGTCATTTCCCCACTATCTTGTTGTGCACCATTGTAATGCTAATGATTTCGAATTGGGGGTATTTTAATTTTCCATTACTGATTGTAAAAATATAAATATTATATTTTATTCATTCTCAAAAAGTATCAAGTCGAAATATCAAATGGTTGTATTGAAAAGTGATTATTAATGAGCAAACAATGACCATTCCCCACTACATTGATGTATGCTATGATGATGTTGATTATTTCGAATGGGAGAATGTATATATGATATTTTTATGATGAATAGAATTTAATTTATTATTATTACAAGTTTCATGTTTATCACTTTAGCATTTTAGGTCATTTTACTCAGTTTAATTGCATTTGGAGAAGATTTGGTGCCATTTGCCCAAGGGTCGAATTAGTGATTTTGTAGCTGTTTGGGAGAGGTTCATAACAGTTTATACAAACTGAATAATGATGAATATTAGAACTTAAAAAATTCTCTTAAAAATACTCTTCCACTTTTCATATTTTAGTGGTTTTTGGAGCATTTGAGAAGCCATTTCCAGCATTTACCCAGGGGGAATTGGAGCCCCAATTTGCTAGTAAAGACTCCTACCTTGACCAGAATATTAAACAAGTTTTCAAAAGTAATTGAAGGGTAATAAATAATCCTTTAAAATTATATTCAAGTCCTAATATCATTCGTATACCTTCTCATAATATTTTTGAGCATTTGGGTCAATTTGGAGATCTAGACATCAAAACTAGCCAAGTGTCGAAATTGGGGAAAAAGTGAAAAATTGTAATAAAATTTTGAAAAAGGGAAATTATGATGCTATCAAAGCATTATATTGCACCTGATTTGGTATGATATTTATTAGGACAATAATTTAGGCACCACCATTATATATTGAAACCCAAAAGTGCTTTTGTTGAAGAGGAAACTATGACTAGGGATGAAAAGCGAACCTCATAGGATTTTGGGGAGCATATAAAAATCATGGAACCTATATTTGAAGACATGAACAATAATATTATGAAAGGATTTGAATTGTTGGCTGTCCGAATTTGGATGAAATATATTTATCTTAAGAAAACCAAGGGGAAAAATGCATCAGCTTGCTTCAAGGAGCAAAAGGAGGAGACCCATTGTTGGTCCCTATGGGCAGACCTGGGTTTACTGTAATGTACCAACAACACCCCTAGCTCACTGGCCCTTTCGACGATAGACCGCGGAGCGGCCTGAAGTCTCACCCAAAGTGATTCTAATGGGTTGGCCAAAGACTCAAGTGTCTTCAACCAGGTTTTGTAGCATCCTATGTGTGCCTCGTAGCTCTTCTTAGCCCGTGAGGTCTCTTTCTCTCCGTGATGCGCAGTTTCCTCTTACTCGCGATGACTCTAGCCCTTATCGCATCGCCGTTTCCTCAGCAACACGTAACTCTCTCCTGCGCTCGACCCTTAACCTGCGGTACCGCGCACCACAGCTCCTCTGATGGTGCGATATCGCCTCCCTGCGATATCCTACCACTGCGACTCAGCGTACCTAGTGTTACTTGTGTTTGACTTACAGGACTCAACATACAAGGCTACTTTATACTGCAACTCTTAACTGTCTTGATTGAAACATAGACAAACTCTTATATAGAATACTTAAAGACTTCAACTTGCATTTATCCTTCTATAAGGCTTATGAACTGAATAACACATACATGCATTAATGGTAAGAAAATTTCATGTAATGAGTGACAGATACAACAATTAAATACAATCACATGAATCAATCACATAACACTCTGATTTTACGTGGTTCACTTCCAGGGTAGAAGCTACGTCCACAGAACTGTGTTTTATTATATCTTGAGAGAGTACACAGTTCTGCTGCACCGCATATGCAGCTAGATATCTTCTGGGTAACTCCACACTCACTTCCTGGAGCCCTTCTCTCCTATATCTCTTCTCTATCTCTATATTTCCTTCTTACAATATTCTCTCTCTCTCTCTCTGTGTCAATCCCTGCAGATTGTTACATACATGCTCAATGAGCTAGCTACTGGTTACAGTAAGATAACTACTGCTGATAACAGAACCAGAGATCAACTTCTATATTACAATGGTCTGAGTGTCTACTTGTCTAACTACTCAACCTTTTTACAATACAAAATACAACCCTTTATAGGTGGCCCGAAGGTCTCGCCATTACAACACTGTGGGCCTGTCCCAACAGTGACCCCAAAACCCTAACTAGTGACAGTCGGCATATATGTACTTGGGGTAGCCGCTTTCCATCACACCACTGCTCTTTGTAGTCTTCCATGCTTCCCAACACTGACCATGGGTACTGTGCACTACTTCCCATTTCTGTCCTTCGTCTTCAATACCTCAGCCTCATTGCTCCTTTTCCTTTATGAGGGTAGTTGATCCCTCCTGTCTTCCACCGCTTCCTTCAATGCAGTGGGTGAGCTCTCTCTTATCGGTCGCTTAGGTACTGTCATATTCTTTGAATTCTCTACCCCTGTAGTCATAGTTTTCGGCTTTGCTCTGCAGCTAGAAACATGCTACGGCGTCGTATATTTACCTTATCTCTTCATCTTCGCCAAACTGTCTATCCGCCAAAATGGCAGCTTTTCCTGTAGCTGCGGGGCTCTACTCCAACAGTCCCCTAACACTTACTTGTGGCTCATCCTCGAGTCACTACCAGTGGGCTTCTCCTACTGTAGCTTCTCCTTGGCTTCCTGTGAATTCTTTGTAAGTTTATGTCGAAGTCCTGCGACTTCGTTCTCCATAAGTTTTGTAACTTAGTTCGTTGGGCCCATAGGTTCTGTAACTTAGTTCGTTGGACTCTCTTATCTTTCCTTCCCTCATTTTCATGCTCTCTCTCTCATCGCTTCCAAGACCTAAAGGATCTTAATCTTTTGAGAAGCCTTCCACAAATATCCTTTCCTCTTTATCTGGGTTAGAACTTTTATCACAAGGAAAATCTGTATCCTCTAGCCTTCTCAAATATTTCATTCAGTCTGAATCCTTTCATACCAACTATATAGGCCTTGAATTCCATTCTGAGAACCTTTGTTCATTTCCTTTTTCCTTTTATTTTTCTGCGTCTCGGATTCCTGTTTCTTGGTCCTTTTTTCTTTCCGTGAGATCTTCTGGGAAACTCCACGTGCACAGCCATCCGAGTTGGTCTTCTCTTTCTGTTTCTCACTTTTACTTTCCTCCTTTTCCTTTTTTGCTGTTCGAGACTAGACTCGTCTATTGTCTGAGCTTGACTCCTCATCCTTAGCAGCTATCTGACCTGTGATGAACCTGGTTTCATACTCTTGGGTGGTGTCGCCATAGCGGACACAAGGCCTCCACGCTCGAACCTTTCCAAAATCGCTTCTATAGGTTCCTCCTCGGACAGAACCCACTCGGTGGAATACTTTGGATCGGCAATGGATATGAAATAGGGGAATCATAGCACTCTATAATGAAATTAGCTCTACATAGGGAACACTTAACAATTTACTCTATAGCTCTTGGCTCTCGCAAAAGTAACCGTCCTGAATGAATGATCTCTGCTTTTATGCTGAAGGCTATAATCCCGGATGCAACGGTCATCTAGGCTGAACCCATCGGTGGTATTAATGCATGGACGAGACCACACCCATCATTTTGATCCTCATTAAATGCTGAAATCCGATCAAATTTCCCTCAATCCCTGTGTGCAGGCACCGGTCTCATCAAATATTTTCCAAATCTGGAAAATTTAATATGCTGTTGCCAAATCTACGGTAAGGTATACCGGTCATTTCTTCATTAACTACCTATCAGAAGGTGACTTGATTGGCCCTCTGTCGTTTTTCAAAACTGGATACGTGGCACGGAGAAACATCGTGTTGTTGCGATGCCCCACCGCATCCCCTACTCAAAACAAACTTTACACAGTTTTTTTTTTTCACAAGACGCTTAATGTCTTGCGCAAAATGAACCGTCATTATGCGATTCCTTATACTTAGAATACCTACCGGTGTAGACTAATTCCCAATGCGATTCCTCCTTTCAACTACACTGGACATCTGCACCGCCATAATTATCTGAGTTAAGGCTGGGGTATGGAGTGGATAGCACTGTAAAGCTTAAGCTTACTGCCATTAATCAATGTGGAAAGAAGCTCCCCATTCAGTTTGCTGAGCTGAACGGCTCCTCCCTCTGTAACTTGGTGTATCTGATATGGCCCCAACCAATGCATCTTAAACTTCCCTGGAAACTTAATAAATTTACTGTCATAGAGAAGTATTAGGTCTCTGATCTGAAGAGTCTTACTCTTAATGTGTCTGTCATGCCAAGCTTTTTCTCGTGCCTTCTACACTTTCTGATGGAATCTAACGATGAATCTATCTTCCTCTAAGGTAAGCAGTTGTGCTAGCCTTTCATGCACCATGTCTGTATCAGCCATCCCGGTGATCTGAGCAATTCTTAAACTGGGAAGAATATACTCCATAGGCATAACAACCTCTTGTCCATACACCAAGCTGAAAGGTGTATGTCCTGTAAGTTTCTTACATGTCGTCCTATATGCCCATAACACAGCATTAACCCTGAGGTCCTAATCATTTCTTTGGCTATTGCAGATCTTAGTAAGAGTGTTTTCTAGAATCTTGTTAAAGGCCTCCACCGTACCATTACCTTGTGGGTGGTAGGGAGTGCTCTTATGGTGCTGTATCTGGAATTATTTCATCAAGGCCTCAATGGTGCAGTTCAAGAAGTGTGTGCCTTGATCGCTCATCAAAATTAATGGGCATCCAAATATACCGATGATGTTCTCAAAGAGGAACTATGTAGCTGTAGCAGCATCACAATTTCTTACTGCTTTAGCCTCTGCCCATCTGGTGAGGTATTATGTTCCTGTGATGATGTATCTCACACCAGTTCATTTTCCTGGTGGGTTGATAGGACCCACAAAGTCTATAGCCCACTTGTCAAATGCACGCAGCGTAATCTGCGGTCGTAGCGGCATTTCATCTCTCCGCGAAGGTTTTCCTACCCTCTGGTAGACATCGCAACATTTGCAAAATTCCTTAGTATCCTTATGTAAAGTAGGACACCATAATCCTACGGTCAGGATTTTCTGTGCAGTCGGCTTTCCTGCGAAATGACCTCCTGCAGGACCGGAATGTGCTTCTCTGATAATGGCCTCTTTTTCATGCGGCATCACACATTTGCGCAAGACTTCATCTGGACCTAACTTGTATAATTGTCCTGTGATCAGGGTGAAGTCTATTGCTTTAACAACCAACTGCCTCTTTTGATGCTTGGTAAACTCATCAGGTGCCCATCCTGTAGTGAGAAAGTGAATAATATCAGCATAGTACTCATCTGCGATTCAGATAGAAAACAATTGCGCATCTGGAAAATTGTCCTCTAGATTACTTGGTTCTTCTCCTGAGTCAATCCATGATAGATGATCAGGTCCAGCGTTCAATATTCCTAGTTTGACAATAATTTTGAAATCATACTCCTGGAATAGGAGTAACCATCTACAGATTCGTCCCCCTAACACTGGCTTATTGACCAAATACTTCAAAGCGTAATGGTCAGTAAACATCTTGAATGAGGCACCCAATAGGTAGTGCCTGAACTTCTGTAGCGCATACACCATAGCTAAGCCTTCGCTTTCCGTAGTGGTGTAGTTTTTTCTGTCGTCGATAGCTTTCTACTTGAGTATATGATCGGATGATCAATACCTCCTTCTCTTGGTTGTGTTAAAACAATCCTTAGTGCGATGCCAAATGCATCCACATGTACATGAAATGGCTTGGTCCAGTCTAGAAATACTAAGATGGGTGCTGTAACCATCTTCTCTTTAAGTGTGTCTAGACTCTACTGACATTCCTCATTCCATAGGAATTTTACATCTTTCTTTAACAGTTTTTCCATCGGTGTTGTAATCTTTGTGTATCCCTTGATGAATTTTCTGTAGTACCCGGTATGACCAAGTAATGTCCTCAATTGTTTGAATGAGTTGGGTGCTAGAAGATTTACAATGATGGCAATCTTTGCAGGATCTACCATCAAGCCTTGCCTACAAACAATGTGACCCAACAAAATACCAAATGGCGCACATAATATACATTTTTTCAAGTTTAGAGAAATTTGGTACTACCTACATTTTTCTAGCATCAGTCTTAAATCTCCTATGTGCTTATCAATTAATCCAAATACAGTCCAATCATCAAAATAAACTTCTAAGAATTTATGGATGTACTCTTTAAATACAGAAACTACTACTCTAGAAAAGATAGCTGGTGCATTCTTAAGACCAAAGGGCATTACCGTATACTGGAATGAGCCCCATTCTGTCACAAAAGTGGTCTTAGACCGATCTTCTGGATGGATTCTGATCTGGTGATAGCCTGAAAATCCATTGGTGAAGGAGTAGACCTCCTGTCCTCCCACATTGTCTAACACTTCATCAGTGAAAGGTGTCGGAAATGGATCATGAAGTGATGCATCGTTGAGTTTACACAAGTCGACACAGATCCTAATGTCTCCTTTGGTTTTCTTCTCTTGCATGACCATGGGACTAACCCATTCGCTCTCTTCTACGAGCTCAATGATGCCTGCCACTAGCATCTTATCGATCTCATCCTTAAATTTTTCTTTATAGCGTGGATTTAATCTATATGGACGCTGTTTAACTGGTCTAGCATCCTCTTTCAATGGTATCCTCATTACTCCCAGGTCTCCGACTATTCCCTTCATCTCTGTGAACTTGGTGGGAAATAGGTCCTGATAGTCATGTATCAAGTCTGCAATCTGTCCGACTGTTTCATCGTTCCAATAGTCTCCAATAGAGGCAAACTTTGGTTCTGTGTCTGTGCCAATGTTGATCTATTTAATCTTGATCGGTTCTGTGATTGCTGGGATCTGTAGCTTCGGTCCATCAACATCGCGAGTCCCCTCTGACTCCGAAATGTTGAGGTTGCAAGGATCCTCATCCTCCTCCTCTGGTTCTAATGCAAAGTTATAACACTCCAGCGCCTCTTCTAACTGTATGGCCCACTCAGGTTGAGCTGACACTGATAGGGTACAATCCTCAAATATCTTAATCTTTATTACATCTAGGGCCTGATCAACACTTGGATGCTTAGATTCAAAAGCGAAGGTGAGCAGAAAGTTGTCTATCATAAGTGTCCATGTAGTCATTCCCTTGTGCAATTCAATCTCTGTGTACCAGTTCCTTGTAACTGTATCCAAAGTGTGAATGAATCGGTGAACCCATTCATCCTCGGGAATGTCCGACCAATTCCATTCACACGTCTGAATATGTGACCTGGGGTCACTTTCTCCTGTGTATCTCTGCTGGACATAATCTCTGTCGGTAGAGAATCTGATTGCCATCAATCTCTTAAGATCATCCCATGATGTGATATTCTCTTTATGTGCATATCACCATCTTGCAGGTGTGGCTCGTACTGCAAGGTCCATAGCTGCGATCCTCCACTCGTGAGGAATTTGTTGTTCAAACTGCGTGAGAAAGTCCTGGATATCTGTTAGACCATGAAATGATGGAATCTCATTGACCTCTGTGCCAATCCATCGTAGGTGACTTAGTCATGTACGCACATCTGCGCCCTGAGACTTCGTAGAGTCTGTTCTACCAGTTCTCTAGACCAACATCCGAATCCGATGCACATGAGTTGTCGCATCACCAACTAATGTTCCCTTCTGCGGTTGGATTAATGTAGTCGCTCTGGTTCGCAGTCATCTGATAGAGAATCTCCATGTTACATGCCTCTTCCTTTGCTCAGATAGGTTCAATGTATCTAGGACCCTGAAGAGGATCTAACAGTGCGATGACCCAAATCTGCGCATCCTCAAAGGTCATTTGTCTTCTCTTTAAGTGGATAATAGCCATGTTATCTATTGCCCAATAAATACCTAGTAGAGCTGGATATGGTCTACTATCGCCAATGATTTCTATAACTTCAAAGTCCACAGATCTGCGAACTCCGTCAATGTCAACTGGCACCTGCAGTAATTGACCCAGGGGTGATACTCGCTGCTGATTAGCTAATCTCGGATGGATAGGTGATCTGAATAACTTAGGACTACCCATCTGTTCCCATGTCTACTTAGTCAGAATATTTACCTCTGATCCTAGATCTAGGATCACCTCATCCATTTCAAATTCTCCAACCTGTGCTGTGAGTCGCATCTCTCTTCCTGTTCTTGTATGTCCCATAATATTATGAACAGCATGATGTGCACTGATCACAGAAGAAGATGGCTGACATTGATCTATGATGCACTGAATTTCTCCGATAGCTTGCTCATTTCTCATGAGTTTTAAACAACTCCGTAGGAAGGATTTTACACTTCCTGCCAACTCGTCCTCGTCGCAAGTGCCCGATGTGGTAGCCTACGATATCTGTACAGGGCTAACGCCACAAGGTGCTTGCTGTGGTATGCCCCTAGATGGAAATGCCTGCGATCCTGATTGCATAGGGTCATCAAAGAAGGTTTTAGCTTCCTGAAATATTTATTTATTCTTCTGCAGGTCGAGTGGTGTTGATTTATTAGTAGCTTTGCGCACCCACTCTGGTCCTGTGTTCTTTTCACTATCCTGTGATGTTCCATTAGTAGAAGCACCGCTGCGAGTCACAACATTGACTCTTGGTTCTGGCTGTTTCTGCTCAGCAGCAATAAGCTGGATGTTCTGGTGTACTGCTGGCTTAGGTTCTCTGATCTTGGATATCAAGGTAGGACATTCTTCTATAGTGTGGTCGTAATATTTGCAATAGTTGCATGTGGTGGTGGGGATCTGACAGTCCCTAGCATAATGTCCTATAACTCCACAGTTGTAACAAGTAATCAGTCTGCGACCATGGCCAAAGCCTTCTCCATGGCCAAAGCCTTCTCCATGGCCAAATCCTCCTCCACGTCCTCATCCTATGAATCCTCCTCCACGGCCAACATGAGCCAGATCATGCTGTGGTCCTGCTGCTAGACCCTATGTTTCTGATTGGACTCTGTACAAGTCTTTCTTGCTCCCGACCATGAGATCATAGGCTCAGCAATAGTGTTCATCATGGCCTACAGACTAGTAGAAGACGCAGTATAAGTTCTTAGGTGTCTGCACGTACTTCTGAAGTAGAGGGAATTGCTGAGGTGGGTGTCCTCTTGTTTTGCATATTTCATACCACGGCCCGTGGGTCTGTGGTAAGGGGTTAGGAGCCCCAGTTGCTAGATATTCTACAAATACTGGATAGTTGTCTTTAGTATGGCCTTGTGCTTTACACTTTATGCACCATATGTCTTGCACAACCTCTTTTCCTTTTCTAATCTCATGCATCTATAACGTGAGATTAGCCAACTGGTTTTGTAGGTTTGTCATACCTGTGTTGGTTTCAGCTAGAGGTGAAGCCTCTAGTTTCATCACCATCTCCAACGTGTCATCCTGCATCTAGAGTTTCTGCTGCATTAATGGCAATCTTATGTGAGGGAGCAGGGCTACAATAAACCATTCCTTGTGTTGCTCTGGTGCAAACTCAAAGCTGACTTGGTCTATAAGGGCTTTGAATTTCTGGTCGAAGTCCCACACTGACTCTGTAGGTAACTGTTTGATGTCTTTGAGCTCTGTAATTCACTGTGACTCAGACTTAGGTTTCTTAAACTCTTTAATCATGGCGGTCCTAACCTGAACAAGTGTTCTGGGTATCGCTGAGGTATACTTCATATACCATGTTAAGGCTCGTTCTCTAAGTGTGGTGACCAACTGTACATGTTTAATATTATCATCATGGATTGTTTTAATGGTCCACACAACTTCACATAGAAACCAATGTTGCTCTGGGTCCTCTACCCCTGTACCCTTAAATATAGGTAGCTTCATGTCATCCCCCATTCTATTTCTATGTGGTGGATGTTGATTTGTTGTGTTACTACCACTCGGTGGTGTAGGTGGAGGTGATGTAGCGGTAGTATGTACTATCTGGGAGCTACTAGATGGAGTTCCTATGGGATTGTTCTGAGTCCCCATCTGTTTCTATGGGGTATAAGGGTGGTAAGGGATACCCCCTTTTGTTATGTCTATTTGGCTATGACTCTGTTGTCTAGTACTATCTGAACTGTCTTCAAATATGGGAGATCTGAAATCTACTTTGTATTTCTTTCCACTACGTGTACGTCCAATGTCATCAAAATCACTCTCAAAATCTTGTGACATTACAGTTTGTTAACTTATTGATCTGAAACCATATCCATTACTCCTTTTTCATGTAATAACATCTTAATGGACAAGTTTAAAGATTTTAGGTACTTACCGCGATATCCTTTGAAGAAGTACCACTCAGCCTCGTTGAAGCTTTTTCTCTGTTCAACTGCAAACTCTATGACGAAGCATTCTAGCACACTCGCAAGCCAGAAGTCTACTGTCCTCGTAATGGGATTATCAAGGTTCTTCACGGTCTGAATCAGTTCCGATGTCCAGACAATGTTTCTTTTCTTCTTGAATATGTTCTTATCAGTCAACTTTGATAACCAGTCGTAAATCTTATTTCCATAGGTCACAAAAAATATCGTATGCAGGTATGTAAAGATATGTTTTTGTAACCAGTCCTCTGTACTCAATCTAGGACTCTTGTTCTCATGTTCGGAAAACTTTTTCTCCTTAGACCCAACCCACTGGTTGAGTTCATCTCTAGTAGGATGCCAACAAAACATGAGTGCTCAGTTTGTTCAAAACCGGCAACGAAACCATTTGCTGGTCGCTATGGGCAGACCCGGGTTTACTGTAATGTACCAACAACACCCCTAGCTCACTAGCCCTTTCGGCAACAGACCACGGAGCGGCCTGAAGTCTCACCCAAAGTGATTCTAATGGGTTGGCCAAAGACTCAAGTGTCTTCGACCAGGTTCTGTAGCATCCTATGTGTGCCTCGCAGCTCTTCTTAGCTCGTGAGGTCTCTTTCTCTCCGCGATGCGTAGTTTCCTCTTACTCGCGATGACTCTAGCCCTTATCGCATCGCCACGTCCTCAGCAACACGTAACTCTCTCCTGCGCTTGACCCTTAACCTGCGGTACTGCGCACCACAACTCCTCTTATGGTGCGATATCGCCTCCCTACGATATCCTACCGCTGGGACTCAGCGTACCTAGCGTTACTTGTGTTCGACTTACAGGACTCAACATACAAGGCTACTTTATACTGCGACTCTTAAATGTCTTGATTGAAACATAGACAAACTCTTATACATAATACTTAAAGACTTCAACTTGCATTTATCCTTCTATAAGGATTATGAACTGAATAACACATATATGCATTAATGGTAAGCAAAGTTCATGTAATGAGTGACAGATACAACAAGTAAATACAATCACATGAATCAATCACATAACACTCTGATTTTACGTGGTTCACTTCCAGGGTAGAAGCTACGTCCACAGAACTATGTTTTATTATATCTTGAGAGAGTACATAGTTCTGCTGCACCGCATATGCAACTAGAGATCTTCTGGGTAACTCTGCATTCACTGCCTGGAGCCCTTCTCTCCTAGATCTCTTCTCTATCTCTATATTGCCTTCTTACAATATTCTCTCTCTCTCTCTCTCTCTCTCTCTCTCTCTCTCTCTCTCTCTCTCTCTCTCAATCCCTGCGGATTGTTACATACATGCTCAATGAGCTAGCTACTGGTTACAGTAAGATAACTACTGCCGATAACAAAACCAGATCTCAACTTCTATATTACAATGGTCTGAGTGTCTACTTGTCTAACTACTCAACCTTTTTACAATACAAAATACAACCCTTTATAGGCGGCCCGAAGGTCTCGCCATTACAACACTGTGGTCCTGTCCCAACAGTAACCCCAAAACCCTAACTAGTGATAGTCAGCATATCTGTACTTGGGGTAGCCACTTTTCGTCACACCACTGCTCTCTGCAGTCTTCCATGCTTCCCAACACTGACCATGGGTACTGTGCACCGCTTCCCATTTCTCTCCTTCGTCTTCAATACCTCGGCCTCATTGCTCCTTTTCCTTTATGAGGGTAGCTAAGCCCTCCTGTCTTCCGCCGCTGCCTTCAATGCAGTGGGTGAGCTCTCTCTTCTCAGTCACTCAGGTACTGTCATATTCTTTGAATTCTCTGCCCCTGTATTCATAGTTTCCGGCTCTGCTCTGCAGCTAGAAACATGCTACAACGTCGTATCTTTACCTTATCTCTTCATCTTCGCCAAACTGTCTATCCACCAAAATGGCAGCTTTTCCGGTGGCTGCGGGGATCTACTCCAACACCCATGAACCACCTAGTTCTAAAATAGGTGAAGTAGAATAAGTAGCACATGAAGAGGATCAAAATTCACTCCCAAGTGGCTCTGAAAAAGAAGAAGATACATCACATGTGTATGAAGAAGTTTCTATTGAAAATATTGAAGATCATTTCGAGACACATTCTACCTTGGAAATGAAACAAAGAGCATCTATTGATGGATGCTTGAACTATGAAGGAGTACCTACTGATGGGTGCTCACAACTATATGTTGGTGACATAGAGATAATATTTCAAAATGTTTCTACAATCTAAATTTATAGTAAACATGAAAATGAATACCTTGTAGCAGTTGAATAAGAAACAAGATCAACTCCCCCATCACCAATTGAGCTTCATGAAGTTGGTCCAAGCAAGAAGAAAGAAGATGAGGAGGTTCATTTGCAAGAGCCTCATTTTCTTGAAGGGCCCTTAAATATGAATGAAAAGAAGATATAAGAGTCCCTTATAATACTCCATGACACTCAATCATTAGTGTCAAATTCTTGTTGGGGAGCTACTTCATTGGAGGAAACATCATTTCTTGAAGACATGGAGAAGATTCAAAGAGAAATGTGCCACATCAAAGGTAATTTCATGTCTTTTATTTTTTATAGAAACCATTTTTTTGAGCTTAATGAATTGTTACATGATGCATACTTGAAGAATAATTAGGATGATCATAATCTCACAATTGAAAATGAGCAACTTATTGGAAAGTTGCAAGATACCTGTTTTTCCTCCTATGTCTCAGATTGTCAAATGGTAAATTGTTTGGAGGATTCTCATGACATGGTGGATCATGAGAAATGTGGAAATTTGAATATGCTTTATGTGTTTGAATATTATATTTATGAGATCCAAACACTTGATGTGGTGTAAGAGGAACTTGAATTGTCTCTTGATGAAGGTTATGCAATTTTTAAAGAAGAGCATGATTCCTCTACATTGGAACCCATCTATGACAAAGGTTTCACACGTTTGAAGGAGCTGCATGATACTACCCATATGGATCCTTCACATGATGAAAGTTATGCACTTTTTTATAATTTGGGTGAGTTATTTCATTCTCCTGCATCCTACAATTCCATGTTTTGCAGCATTAGTCTCAATGAAGTATGGGTGAAAGGGTTCTTTTTTATGGCGCCACATGAGGAGTATGGAACTCCTAGATTTAATTTTTATGATGACATGGTTGTAGCACATTATTATTCACATTTGTAGAAGCATCCTTTGTTACTTTATGATGATTCACATCTACATGGATGCACCTATGATGTTCACTTGAGTTCCTTGGAGACTCATGATTTTCCCTGTTCTTTGCCTAGTCTATTTGATGTTGTAGGAACTTCATCCCACACTTGGGTGAAGAGATATATTATTGAAGAACATTATTATTGGCAGAAACACCCTCTATTATTTCATGGTGATATACATATTCATGGGTGTATTGATGACACTTCTTTGAGCCACTTGAAGTATTCATGTTTTCTTTGCTCCTTATTTGGTTCAAATTTTGGTGGAGATTCTTCATTCACTTCTTGGATGAAAGAATACATGGATGAATATTTTGATGCATATAAAATCCTCTTGGATAAGAATTATAGGAAATGGGATCCTCACCTATTTCATTGGAGCATATTTGATTGGTCACTTGAATCTTGTATGCACTTGGAAAACGGTGGTCTACTTACTTGGAGGTATAAGCACTTTCATGATTTTTTGAGGAGGCACCTCCTTGATGTCCATTTTTATTATGTTGTTATGTAATTTTATGATATATATTATGTATTCATGATGTTTGGAATAATTCATACAATAAAATGGGATCCCTTAATTCTCTTTCCTAGTGGTATGGGTTGGATAGCACTCTTAATTGTTGGAGTGCAATACTAGCAATGGGACCCTGGGATAGTTTTTAGTCCCATTAATTTCAATTTTTTAGGGAAACAAGCAGTATGGGAGATGGATTACCCACTTAATAAAGTGATTTTAATAATATTATTGCAGCAGAAATCATGGTGGTTCCTCTTGAAAATATTTATGGAATCTCAAAGACTCAACGCTAGGAAACAAAGTGGCAACTTCAAAGAATCATACAGAAAGCAAGTTCTTCAACACCCATGTTTGAAATTTCTTGAGGACAAGAAATATTGGGAAGGGAGGATTTTTCATGTCCCAAATTTTTCATTGGGTCAAAATGGCCTAATGAAATTTTCCATATTCATGAGAGTTTTTGAAATTGATGCTAAGGGTCAAATAATTGCTAAAGAGGAAAATTACTAGTTTCCTAGGTTAGGGGTGGAAGCTTTGGAATTTGGAATAAGGGGGACAATAAATGATTTTTTAAAATTAGAATGGCACAAATATTTAATAAAGGAGATAAATACATAAATACAAGGGAAAATCAAAGTGGCAATTTATCATTAACACACATAGAAGATGTGGGACCCACACAAGCTAGATTTTCTATGCCACATGGCATCCTCCTCTTGCTGTTTTGAATTCATAAGAATAAAAAAGGTATTGGGATTATTTGAAAGGTAAATATACTTGGCATGAATCAATTAAGGTCGAATTGGAATGGAATATTAACTCCCGTGGAAGAGGAAGAAGCATTTTGGAGCTAGTGAGACACTTGGACTAGATTCCCTAGCTCTATGACAACAATGATGAAAATGCTATGACACCTATGACACAAATCATATCTGAAGGATGAAATATTACATATATGACATTTCATGTCGAAATATATCATGCAATAGGGCACTCATGTGATTTTGGGAAGCTCAATGGGTTCCTACTCAAATTGGGGGAAGATGGAAGGCTAGGAAAGGGAGGACACATGGAAAATATTGAGCACACACCCAAATTCGAATTGGATTGAGTTTTTGGATGGATTCATACCATTAGAAGGATAAGGATGTTTATAAAATATAGGAATCAACCAATATAATGTATTCTTATCATTTGATAAATTTGCATTTGTGAATTGAGAGAGCTAGTGGATGACTAGTTCCTTGCCTTAGCCAATTTCGAAGGTGAAATATTCCCATCCAAGTTGGTGTTTGGAGAGGACACTCAGGTATTTAATTGAGATTAAATGGAGTTTTATTTGCAGGTTTAATACACATGGAAGCTCTTGGTTCCTTCTATTTCTGCACTTTCTCTCAACCATTTCCAGTTTTTATGGCATATTCTCGCTCATGGAGGGATTGTGCTTTTGGTGATCTATTGATTTCTATGGGGTAGATTATAATTCCCCTTTATTTTATGTTCTGATTTAAATTCTCTGTATCTCAAGTTAAGAATACTCTCAGGTCGAAATACTGAAATATTTCATGCAAAAATGTTAAACAATGAAGAAATAGTGCCATTTCCCCACTATCTTGTTGTGAACCATTGTAATTCTAATGATTTTGAATTGGGAGAGATTTTAATTGTCTATTAATTATTTTAATAAGATAAATATGATATTTTATTCATTCTCATAAATCCTCAGGTCGAAATATCAAATGGTTGTATGGAAAAGTGATTATTAATGAGCAAACAATGACCATTTCCCCACTACATTGATGTATGCTATGATAATGCTGATTATTTCGAATGGGATAGTGTATATATAATATATTTATAATAAATGGACTCTAATTTATTATTATTACAAGTTTCATGTTTATCACTTAAGAATTCGAGGTCATTTTACTCAGTTTAATTGCATTTGGAGAAGATTTGGTGTCATTTCCCCAAGGGTCGAATTCGTGATTTTGTAGTTGTTTGGGAGAGGGTCATAACAGATTGTATAAAATGAATAATTATGAATATTAGACCTTAAAAATTTACCTTAAACATCCTCTTCCTCTGTTCATAAATTTGAGTGGTTTTGGGAGCATTTGAGAATCCATTTCCAACATTTACCTAGGGGGAATTGGAGCCCCAATTTGCTAGTAAAGACTCCCACCTTGACCAGAATATTAAACAAGTTTGTAGAATTAATTGGAGGATAATAAATAATACCTAAAAATAATATTAAATTCCTAATATCATTCATATACCTTCTAAGAATATTTGGGAGCATTTGGGTCAATTTGGAGATCTAGACATCAAAACTAGTCAAGGGTCGAAATTGGGGAAAAAGTGAAAAATTGGTCATTGTAATAAAATTTTGAAAAAGGGAAATTATAGCCTTCCATTTGAAGTAATTGAATGGTTTTATAAAGGCATTATTTTTCTCCATATTTTCTTGTGCTAGTGGTGAAACGTTTCGAATGTACCTGCAATGAAAACTCATAAATTTATCTGGAGAATCACTCTAATAGAAAATCAAACACACTGAATTCGATTTGAAGATTCAATAATATCTTATAAATTGTGATAATTGATTCACATTTGGATCTAGAATCCAAGAAACTCTCACAATTCGCTCTAGTTTTCAAAACAAGCACAAAAAGATGAAAAATATTGAAATTGCATTCACACATGAAGTCAATGGTGAATATTATTAACATTGTCTAACATGTAAATATGTTTAGAATAGATATATATTACATTTGGGAAAAATCATGAGGATTAGGAATCCATTTGGGAGTGCACATGTGTCATAACTTGATTTGAACTCCATCCCCCCTAGGTGGACCAATTAGCTCTCGAATCACCCAAAATGGCCATGAAACCTAGTGTTAACATTGGTGTGGAATGCTGGAACATAAATGGGTCTATGACAGGCATCTGGGGTTGGCTCAAGGTGAACAATAAATGCACTAGAAGGGCCAAAATGGTCTAAAAACATCACTAGCACCCCTAGTCAAACCAGATTTCACAAAAAGAAGAAGGGAAGTGCTCCAAGACACCAAGGTTCATTAATGAGGGTGTGTGTGTTCTAGGTTGACCAAGTTAGAGTGTCAGTGTGTGTGTGAATGGACCAAAACAACCAGTTTACTTGCTAGACCAATTTCCCTAAGTCTAAATGATAGCAATCAATGCATAGAAGCAAGAGAATTTTTCTAAGGTATGAACTAAGGTAGTAAGGATGGATTACTGTTATAACATGTAGAGACACTTCATGAGAAGGAATTCCACAAGAGGAAACCAGAATGGGCATGGGAGATCATATAATAAGCATAAATGTATGGCTCCCCAGAAGGAATGCATAGAGAAAGGAAAATACCAAAGCCTTACAACATCTATGTGGCCCTGCTGTGTGATATCATTGGAAAGGAACCTTCCACCTCTGAATAGGATGTAGAAAATAAAGAATGGAAGAATTCCATGATCGAGGAGTATCATTTGATTATAAAGAATGATGTATGGGATATAGTTCTGAGACCAAAAAAGAAGTATGTCATGACTTATAAGTGGATCTACAAGATCAAGCATGATGCAGATGGAAACATCGAGAAATACATGGCAAGATTCATAGCATGAGGTTTCTCATAGAAAGAAGACACAAAATATGTGGTGACATTTGCACCAGTAGTGAGATACACTTCCATTATATCTATTCTTTCATTGGCTATAGAAATGATATGGAATATACACTAGATAGACATTAAGAAATCATTATTGAATGGTGTAGTCACAGAGGAAGTGTACGTAGAATAACCACTCGGATTCGAGACACATGACAAGAAGACTCATGTGTGAAAATTGAAGAAGGCCTTGTATGGATTGAAACGGGAACCTATGACAAGGTACAATAGGATAGATATATTTTTTATAAGCCTAGGATTTACTAAAAGTGAAGTGGATTCCAACCTTTACTTCAAGGTTGAAGGCGGACGACCAATGATGCTCTTGCTATATGTCGATGGCATGTTCCCAACAGGAGAGGATGAAAACATTAAAGATGAAAATAGGATACTTTCTATTGATTTCTAGATGAATGACATAGGGATGATGCACTAATTCTTAGGGATGGAGGTGTGGCAGAGTGAAGATGGGATTTTCCTTGGTCAAGGAAAGTATGCAGTGGATATTCTGAAGAGATTCAAAATGTTGTACTACAAGGCGATATCCAAACCTATGGAATCGAACTTGAATCTTATGTTAGATGCTTCATCAAAGTCAGTTGATTCCATTATGTATTGTCATATGATTGGTTCATTTATGTACCTGCTGAATACAAGACCATACATATGCTTTACTGTGAACACCCTGAGCCAGATCCTGATGGATCCGAGGCATGTTCACCTGGTTGTTGCAAAGCATGTATTGAGGTAAATGAAGGGTATAGTGGATTAAAGGATCAAGTATGATGTGAATCAGAAAATTAACCTACATGGTTATGTTGATTCAGATTGGGTAGGTAGTGCCACTGATAGGAATATCACTTCGGGTTACTTCTTCATCTTGGGATCTGGCATGATCTCCTAGTTTCGAAGGAAGCAGTCCTGCGTGGCACTAAGTACAGTCGAGGTAGAGTATGTTTCCTCTTGCTTGGCTAGTTGTGAGGTAGTATGGCTATGAAAGCTAATATATGACTTGTTTGATTCTCTAGTTAGAATAAAATTGTGTCTTCTGTGACAATCAGAGTTACGTAAAGCAATCGTAGAAACTAGTGTTCCATGACAAGTCGAATCACATAGAGATTAAGTTCCACTATATCAGGGATCTGGTGTAGAAAGGAGAAGTAAAGATCCAGTATGTGGAAATGAATGAGAAGATATCTGATGTATTGACCAATTCTTTATCCATATTAAATTTCCAGTACTTCATAGAAATACTTGGTGTGATCCAGAACGAGACCTTTCAAAAGAGGGAGTGATGAGTTCTAGCATAGTCGAAGATACAGGTTACCTTGGTGATGTAATCAATCGTGTAGATTGTCCTCATATGTAATTATTCCTAGCGAATCTCACAGGTTATCCTTGTGTTTAATCAGTCCTAATGTGTTTCTATGCCAGAATATGACAAGAGACCAGAAGACACATATGCATGAGATCTCATGTGAGAAATGAGACAAGTTTTCCGAGTGTAAAAAGAGTCATGGCATAGTACAAAAGTTTCTCAAACATAATCAGTCATGTAGTTTGTCCTCATATGTAATTAGTCCTGGTGAAGCTCGCAGGTTATCCTTGGATGCAATCATTCCTGGTATAGGTTATCCAAAATGTGAAAAGGAGTCATTGCATGGTACACAGTTTGTTCGGATGTAATAATTCTTGTAGGTTGTCTAGAGTGTAAAATGGGTATTGGCATGGTATGCAGGTTATTAGGATGTAATAATTCCTTGAGTTTGACTTGAACATAAAATATCTTGGTGTGTTATGCAGGTTGTTCAGTCGTAATCAGCCCTTGTATGTGTGTGTTCCCATGTTGGATATGATGAGGTCACAAGGCACTTGGTGTGCACCTAGGTAGTTCTCCCATGTTGGTAGAACACAGGTTGACTATAGAGAGATGTAATGCACTTAGTTTTCTCATAGGATATTCTCGCATAGTGGTAGATGTAGGTTGTGAAAGATCCTAGCATTTTGCTATGTTGGTAGAACACATGTGGTCTTCATTTGGGTCGTTCTCTGTGTGCTCTGTGTGTGTTTTTATTTGTTTTGTGCGGGACAAAGATATGATATGGATATGATGAGATGACGGTAGGAGATGCAATTTATTCCCATGGAAATGTAAATAATGTTCCTACGCGATGTCTTGCTTATGGATACGATGAATACCTAGATTAGGACTAGGCCTACACCTAGCATGATATAGTGTTGGCTATGTAGAAACTTTTGTTGACAGATAGTACAATCCAATGATTTCCTAGAAGATAACTATGGTAGAATCTATGATGATGGCTCTGTGATGATTACTGGACCATATGTGTTGATTATTATGGAGAGAGAGAGAGAGAGAGAGAGAGAGAGAGAATACCTTCATGCTTAAGAGGGTTTCTTGATGTATTTGTAACTTTGGAAGATATTCTTCTGTATATTATCACTATATGTTGTTGCACCCCCATCGAAGATGTGTTTTCCTCCTTTCTAGATGTCATTATTGTGTATGGAAATTGAGGTACAACCTTTGTTGTATGTTGGGGAAATATTCCCCAGTGTAAAATCATGTAATGTATTTTTAGAGTCTCTCTAGGATAATTTGGCATGTTAGGGTAAGAGGATGGACCCAATCATGTATTAGGTCAGTCACTTAAAATCTATAAATAGGGAGGCTCCCTCCCTCATTTATACACACTCACACTCACTCAAGTTCGCATGAGGAGAGAGAGAGAGAGAAGGAAGAGAGATGGATAGTTGCATAATACTTCTTATTATTGGGTTTGATAATCTTGTGATACAGTATTTGTGATGAAACTATTCTAAGGAATTTTGCATGGTTTTCTCCTTTATGGTTTCCTCGGTGAAAATCTATGTGTCTTGTGTATCTTCTCTTTCTTGTGTATATTTCTATAGTTGTTATTCTTTCATATAAAGATCATAATCAATGAAATTAGATTAGAAAAACTAACAATATCAAGGAAAGTGTTTTCATGCCAATGACCTCTTATGTTTCATTAATTCTTGTGTGTAAAATGGTAAATGAAGGTTTCTATGTTGTTTCACATATGAATGTCATAGATGATAGTGTTCTACACTTAGTCAAGATTTTATTTTAAGTATGTTTTGACTATTGAAATTCATAACGTTTAGTATGTTTTCTTCCACTAAGAATGTGTAATATTTTCCCAAAGGTACCTAAAATGATGCACATGATCCACAAATTCTCTATTCATCTTATATTTTATGCAATTACTAAGCATACACTCTAAAATAACTCAAAAGAAAAATCCCTGGTAATAAATTTGTCCATAGTCCCTTGTGTCTGTAAAATTTTGAAATACAAAGAATATACTCTCTATTAAAATATTAAGATCTAAATATTTAAAAATTGAGCCACTAGTGGCCTGGAATAGTTCCATTCAGCCTTGGAACATATCAAGGAATAACATTGTGAAAAACTCTAGCTTAGTGGATTCTCCTTCTCATTAAGGAAGAAATGGTTCTTACAAAAATGGACATGTCACGTCCCCAACCCTTACTCGATGGAGAGGACGCGACGAACATCTAACAACCCGGGAAACTAAGCCCCATGAACATAATATAATAATGCATTTTATAAAAACATATAAAAACACAGATGCATAATGAAATGTACATGATATATAAAACGGAAGAAAATCATTCACTCAACATGTTCATGATAATTTCGTAATAATTCATAAGCAAATACAGTTGCAGAACTTAAATACACAAGAATACTTATCTTTCAAAGAAGCTCGTCCCACAACTAGCTATGCCGCTACAATGTTCCACCCAACCATAGGCCAGTGTGCTCTTTAATCTCTCAACAACACTGCCACCCCCGAGCTGGGCATGATCTTCCCCAAGGAATAAGGAACACTAGTAGACCTCACCCATAGCCAAGGATACAATTAAAATCCATTCAAGCCAACATAGTTGGGTTTATCAGACTTACACAGGCAGTGGTTTACACTTAGCGAAATTCACATGAGACACGGCCAAGCCAACAGATGGGTTTATCAGGCTACCAACCAAGCCATCCTTCCAGTCGGGTTTATCAGGCTACCAAGGAGGTGAAAAGACAGACTGCTAAGCTAGTGAGCTCACCCCCTGAGTTATGAACACCCACACTGGATCTAGCCTGATTTCTAAACAATTACACACCCAACACAAGGAAGAATTCCCTTCTCTACTACATAGTCCCTCAGGCCATGCCTTCCCTTCCAGTGCTATTTAGGCCATGTAAAGAAGAAAATCATCCTTCTAGATTGGTCTATGAGGTTCTTTCACACACTAGGTTTATCAAGCAAGTCTAGACTCTATTTTCATTCCATCAATCAATTCAAATTCCAAACGTGGATGCACACACAGGGATCTCAGTCCTGGGATTTATTAAAATGTAGCAGATGCCAGGGATTACATACACACACAGAAATTTACAAATTTCTGAACATTGTCGGTGCCAAACCGATTGCTACAAAAATGCCAAAACGAAAACGTTGCTGGATTTTCAAAAACAATGCACAAAATCGGATTCAGGGCATTCCTATTTAGGAAAATGACTAGCACACTGGAGAAAATGTGAACAGAACAAATCCACACAGGAAAACCAAAACGTGAAAGGAAACAAATTGCCGAATAGGGGAAAATCGTGAAGGGTTCAAACTTAGATTCATTTTTGCTTGTTGGTTGCCGCGTGAATGCTCAATTGGGTTTCCAAAAATGTTTTATTCAAACCAATTCGTGAGGGAAGGTGAAACGCTGCCGCATGGGGGAAAGGTGGCCATTTTTGGTGTTTTCTTTCCCAAGAAATTCAAAAAACGTTTTTCTTAAAGTGGGGCTCTACCCAATTCGAATTTCCCCACTCTTCCAATCTCCAACTCCCTCATCCTTAGGAAAAATCATGCCCCCATCTCATTTAGTTGCATTAACATAGCTGGTTGTGGGTTTTAATTAAAAATTGCAATTTTAACATAATGTTCAATTGTTAATGTTCAACTAGCATAAAAGAAAATACCATCGGCCACATCCAATTGCCGAAACATAAATACTAAATCGATGGTGGGTCTTTTACCTAGCTCCACACCATGATTATTTACATCCTTTATTTAAATGCAAACAGGGTCAAAACCGTGGTGTTACAGAACAAGCAAAATCCATCATCTAAAAGTCCTTCACCCTTTCTCCCAACTTTTCTTTATTTCATTTACAAAGTAACTCCTTAGAGACTCTTCAAGTCCCTCTTTGTCAATTATGACTTTTGGGTTTGATAGTGATTTATCTTTGTGTGCCTCACTTTTCTCCAAAATGAAATAAATAAATTGCATATTACATTATTTTGACGAGTAATTCCTCTCAACCTCATAAATGAATTCCCCAATTGAAAATCATACATGATAATGTTGAGTTGTTGCGGTTTGAGGATCCTTAAATAAATTTGATGTGTAGGTATCCCTCTAGTACATGATGTATTACATGTAGTCATCAGATGTAACTCGTGAGTAGGAAATACAACATTGATTTCCAATCCTTGGGATGCGACTTATGAAAAACCCTTGATGATCTCATCCTTGTTGTCCTTTACTTTTTAATTCATTTATTTATTTTTCTTTAAGTGTGAAATCACCAATGGTGCCTATAAGGGATGGGAGTCAGAATCTTTCCATTACCTTAGTTATCCCCATATGCATCCTTTCACATTTCTATAATGATGTAGTAGCTTTCTTTTGCAAATACAATGCAATTACCCTACAATTGGTGATGGTGACATGATCAAGATGAGTTTCTTGAATATTCCTCCTAGGAGTGTCTCGGTTACTTGTTGTTACCAAGTGGTTATGCAATCCATATTTAACTTAATCATGTCAATTTCACTATCTTGTTTTTTGGTTTCCTCAATTATAGTTTTAATATAATTGTGATATTCAGCAATTCCTAGACTTGTTCAGTAACCTATTCCTGCATATGGAATAAATCCTTCTATAGGGAGCTAGATCACATCTAAAATTTTGATAGAATACATTGCTCACTTTTGGAGCTTTCTACTTCAGCTACGAATGCATCTCTCTTGTCTTGCAAGCTCTCGATGATTGGAAAAGGATCCATTTTCATCCTCTAGTATTTCTACTCAGGAAACTAATGCTTACTTTTAGCGGCTAATGTTTCCTTTACAACGAGTAGTGCATCATACTCATTTCACATTTCTACTCTCTCCCTTTGATCCTCTAGAATTTGGTCTTCTAAGAGGCCAATATTTCCCCATGCCTTGACTAGAGGGTCATTTAATTGTTATATGTTAAAATTTGTTACCATGGAATTATTAATATTTGTTGAGGCTACAAGAGCATGACATTGATCCATGCTTGTGATTATTGGTATTTCGATAGATATCTCCATTTCTAGTTCTATGGAAAAAAAGTATTTTCTTATTAATTATTTGAATAATTTATCTCTTCATTTTATCAGAACTGATGCTTAGTTTAGCCATGAAATCCTACATAAAGGGTGTGTACAAAAATATCCATAAATCCTACAACGAGAAGTGTCCACCAGTGAGTGGGACATTTGTACTTGTGACATTTATTTATACATCCATATCTTGTGCACCATTGTCCTATGTTTCTTCATGTTTCTCATGTTCTTCCTCATCCTTTTTCTGAATTTTTTCTTCTTTATGTTTCTCTTGTTTCTCTTTCTCTTCCTTTTATTTCCTCTTTTGAGACTCTTCCTATTATTTTTATTCCTCCTTGAATTTCCTCTATATTTCTACAAGTGTTTCTTTCTCTTGCCAGTCTTTCTATTCTTGTTCCCTCTTTCTTCGAGTTTCCTCCTTGTCCCTTTCCTCTTTTTCCCTCTACTAGGATTTTTCTTGGATATGTTCTTTATCTTTCCTATTTTATTCCTTTCACAATGATTCTTTCAGCCTCTTCTGTCTACTTTGAATTTCCTCTAATTTCCTCTAAGCCTCTTTTTTCTCCATTTCCTCTGCTTGCTTTTCTTTCTTTTCTTTCTCAGTTTTATACTTACTTGAGGTTGAGATTTTTCCCTTTTTCATTCTTATATCCAATTCTTCTAGGGGGTTTCCCCATCTAAAGATATCCTCCTCTAAAAATAAGTCATCAATGTAATGCCAATTAAACTTCATGGATAAGAAATGATTTAGCACCTTCTTTTTGTTGTCAGTAAATCTAAAATTTTGATTTCCAAAATGAATGAAACTTATATCCTTTATTAACTCATAATATTCCTTGAATCGGGCCATATTGTAATCTCATATAACTATGGGTAAAGGTGGACATGAACCCTTCTTGTCCTTATCTAAGATGATCCTGATTCCGTTTGTTAAGGTATTATTTACTATATCCTTCAAAACCATGTGGTATGTGATGTACTTGGGCACTATATATGGTGCTTATGAACCTCCATACATACACATGTATATTCCTTCCTCTGTTAGGAACCAATATCCCAACTTTGTCACTTTGTTAATGCCCTTATCTAACATACATTTAGCCATTCTTTATGTATCATCACATACAATGACATTATGAATTATTCGCAGATATATTTTATAGTGGCTGGCATAGTTTTTCTCACATAATGCTTGGAAATAAACATACACTGGGGGTCTATAGGTGTCCATCTCCATCCCATACTAGATAAACTATATGCAACACAAACTATGTCTAGAAGATATGATGACATCTGAAACTTAGATTGTTTCTTAGCCAAATTGGCATGTGCATTTATGACCACATCTATCAATCTTGATGAAAGTATATAATCCCAATTGAACTATTTACTTGTTATGGTAACATTATAAAACAATGGAAATCATCCTATCAAAGAATGTGATGCATCATGTTCATCATACACTCTACATGGGAGTGCTGCAGCGATTCTGTAGGGAAACCTCAACAATTGGGTTTCATAAATACCATCTTCTATTGCCAATAATTTCTTGTTTTTAACCCATGCTTTCCTTATAAATTACATATATTTGATCTTGAGTATGTTGAACCACTCGTTCATTATATTGATCTCTGATATCAAAAAATTGTAGAAATAGTTTAGTGTAGGTGGTTGGAAGGAAGCAATGACTTCACCAATGCCATTTTGATGGTTATGTTGTTGACATTCACATTCAGAAGAAACCATTCTATCACCTTATCATAGGAGAAGACTTGACCTTATGCAAGATATATCTCTTGATGTTCTTATATATAGGTAGGTCCTCCTTATTTTTTGAAACAATATCGTGGTACTATTCCATTTTAAATAGTTGATACATTTTCCCCAAAAAATACTTGTGTTCTGGTTTTATGTCACTTTTAGTGTCATTTTATTGTATAATTGGGATTAAATCCCCCTTCTCTTCATCCATCTCTTCTTTTGATGAAATGTTCTAGATAGTCTTGGTTTGGATCCTGGTCCATCGATGAGACATAAAACCTTCTTGTGAATCATCGGAGCCATAATCAAGATCCATGCAAAGAAATAGAAAGCAAAAACAAAAGTTCACAAATGAAACCAAATAAAAAAAGTATCGAAACTACAAACCTCCCAAAATTGCAATCAATAATTATTTTCAAAAAACAAATTATTTGAAAAAAAATCCTATTAGGGATAGTCTAATAAAAGACCAATGACCATTTTGTGTGAAATTCAAATAAGGACTAATATTTGTGTGTTGAAATCATTTCATTTTCTCTATAATCATTTAATTTTTTGGGATGGTTCAAATTAATGGAGGTCAATGGTGTAAAAAGTATTAGATAGTTGGTACCTTTCTAAACAATAAATAATTCAAACAAATCACGAGAAACCTAACTCTGGTGGTTGTAATAGCCTTCGTAATTTAGATCTTCAACCTTATACTAACTTTAGTGGGTTATATCACAGTTTTAGTTTATCGACTAAGCCATATCGGGTCATCAATCACCTTTGGAAGGGATCCCTCTTGCACCAAGAGTGGGCCTCATTGTCTTCATGTGATCGAAAAATTTACATGGCCTTCCCCTTTCCTCTTCTTTATTTGGTGTGCAAGTAGTTGTAAATTAATGTCATCCCCTAGAAGCATGGGACAACAGTGAGGGACCGAATATCTCCTCCTAAGGATGAACTTCGAATAAATATCCAATTAAACTATGGTTGGTGATTCCCTAAAACATATCTATGCCCCCATCTTCTATGTACCCTAGAAATTTTTTTACAGTTAGAACAAATTGGTTGTTCCCTAGACAACCTATAGGTGTCCATCTCCTACACAAAAAAGCTAAGGATCGGGGCATACTACATTATGTATGGGTGAAGGGAACATGTATATGCTTTTAAAATTGACAGGTGAAGGGAAAATGTATATGCTTTTAAAATTGACAAATATGAGGTAGATACACTTACCCAAGATCGATGATTGAGTAATCCAATATTGTGCAACCTTCCACTTGTCAATTCTTCTTGCTCCATGATAGATGAAATAAAATATGTGTGACATGAAGTAAGGATACCTTATATATTATTCATCCTCTTTTCCTTGTTTTACCATGTCATTGGTGGTTTAGCCTCTGTATTTAAATATGTCGGAACCCCTCTCCTTTTATCGGCCACTTCATTGGCGAGGTTCATTGGTGAAATGTTCACTATGAGGGTGATGATGTGTCGATGACTTTTTTTATCATCCATGTGCCTTATCATTGTCATTTCTATTACTTGTGTGTCACTTCATTGGCAGACCATCGGTGGTCTCCCAAATAATCGAGCACTACATCTCATTGCTTCTTCCATTGGTGGTTCACCTCACTCTAAACATCATGTATATACGTTAGTGAATGCTCCAAAATGAAAATTTTAGGTGAAAGAATTTAATAACGCTTAGGCTCTTTGACTTCTCGAGTGGTAACACTTGGCTCAAAAATTATTTTTTCCATGTATCAGTCTCCAATTAACTAATTTATTTAGAGTGGTGGTATATTGTGGGATATTTCCGTGAAGTTTTGGTGGATTATTCATAGCCATTGTATAGTGTCACTAAATATTTCACTTCCTCGACGAAGTGTTCGTTTATCTTCACTAAAGATAGGGGAATTTATTACTTTTAATACGAAGTGTTGGAAAATTTTCACAACATAAGCAATGTATCGACGGTATTTCCACTATGACTATAGAACATCAATGATTTTTCCACTTGTTCAACTAAATTTAAGTGGGATTCCTTCTTTCTTAGCAAAGCGTGAGTGGGATTTTCACTTTCTTTGCAAAGTTTCAAAGTCATAAGTTTAAATTTTTTAAGATGGATTCCTTCAAATCATATTTCTGTCATGCTTATATTAGTGTTATCTCATCCTTTTACCTCAATGTACCAAGCCTTAATCCAAAACAACCAAACCTAGAGAGGGAAAATAAGATTTAAGGTGGCATTCTAAGAAAAAAATAGGAGGTTGGATCATCTCTTTAGTATATAATGGGGAAGGGGGTTGCAAACGCAACAGATTACAACGCCACTTAAATCTTGAACTTATTCTCATTTCTTCCTCAACTTCTCATTTATTGTACTTATATCTACCTCCTTCAAATTCATATCTGACATAGTTATAAACAACCAATCAATGGGATCAGTTGTTGATAACAATAAATCAACACCTTTAGCAGTTAACGATTTGAATTTTTTTAGATTTATCTCATTACTTTCCTTCTCTACCTTTTCTAGTTTTTCTTTTTATTCTTAAACCTACTTGTACATGTGATCCCTCTCCTCTTGGAATTCCAATAGTATTTTATTTTGAACATGTTCAATAGAGGGAAATTTGATCTTCTTTTTAAGTACATGGATCTTAGTATATTTTTCTTTAATCTCAGATTGGACTGGAGTAGGATTGGTTGGTTCTACTTATAGTTCCACATATTTTTTCTCAAATTTAGTTATCCTCGGATGTTTAGCCTTATTGGATACCTTCTCTTATTTTAATTTCTTTTCAACCTTTCTCACTATAACGTGTAGCTTATTTGCATTCATAGTTTACTTTAGTATGTCTATGAAGATGACCTTTCCAGTATGTCTATGGTAGTCCATCTTGTTAGTGGTACTTAATGCATCTAGGTCCCTTGTAAATTGTGTGGCTTTGTAATGTGTTGAAATATTAGTCACCCTTATAATAGTAGGATCAAGAACAACCATCTTAAATATGCCCTATTTTATATCTAGGGTATAAAATAGGCTATATTGTTCTCGAGTGGAAGTTTGTGTTCTGGGGTACAATTCCCTTTTGACTTGATAGTTTTGATTCTTAATCTATGCATAATAGGAAAATAGAGAACATGTATCCTTTAGACTTGGATTCCTTGAAGAGTACTCCTATTTTGTTGAGGAATACTCCTGTTGTGGAGGCCAAGATGCTATAGGGAAAATTTCAATGGATGACACAGTCCTGATTAAGGAAGCTTCCTGACCCTCATCCATGTGGCTTAATATTGTTCTTTTTTACACTAGGTTTCTCTTGGCTAGATTCCTCCATATTTGCATCAGATTTGACTTCAATCATTGATCTCTTTGTTCTAACTTCTTTCTTTTGGGGAGTGGAAATCACTTGGTAATTATGCATGCTGTCAGGTTGTAGGATATTTTGCACATCCTCCCATTTCTCAATATTTGCAATCTTCTCTAGTCAATTGTTTGTTTGTAGAATATATTTATATAATTTCACCTTTTTCAACTTATTTGATATGACCTCGTGGGGGTCATACATCCATTCCATTCCTACTGGAAGGCTGAATCCTTTCAAAATATCCTCATCTATTTTCTGAGCAGTCCTTGACTTAACAATAAAGGGCCCAACTCCTTTTGGAAGTTTGAGTTTAATGGTGCTCTTATTTTTTACAAAGTTGATGTGATATAAGTCAAATATATATCTAATATGCTCTAAAGAAAACACTCATGTTGTTAGGAAAGCATATAATTTATAGGGTTGTAGTGTTGAACCTTAAATCCTTCTATTTGTGTGGTTTCATATAAAAAATAGTCCCCTACCAATGAATCTACGAATCTTAGGGCGTGAGATACCATGGAGTAGGGTATAAACAAAGGAAATTACTTTATTATCAAATTTACATAATCATTCATTATTTGGTTGAGCCTTTGTCAACTGCGAGTCTATGGGTTGAAAGGAATTGGAGTGATGATACATAAGCATGTACAATAGATACCTAAATAATTTCATACCATAGTAATTGGTCAACTGGTCATGAACCATATCTTCCAGAAACAATGTAAAGTCACATTTGGAAATCACCCCCCCCTTAGGTAAGAAAAATAGAGGTCATAAAACCTACAATTGTGTCATATACCACCATATCATGTTCATATCCTAGTATGAACCGTTGCAACTACTTTATTTGTGGTTTCTGGAAACACCTCAATCTTGTAAAGAGGTGGCCCCTTTTCTAACTTTGTGCCATGATCCATAACCATGTTGAGCAATTTGTCCATTTCTTTCTAACTTGGATTCTTGAATTTTAATCACAAATAATATTCATCCATGTTTTACGATTAAACATCCATATGTAGGTCCAACATTTCTTGAATTCGATCCTTGGTGATGGGGAAAATGACAGTGATCCATCGCTGGATAAGATGGCTCTATTCTCAAGGAAGTAAAAGCAAACACACCAAGTAATAAGATCAAGGAAATGACACCCCACGGAAATGATGCATTGGAGGTACAATGGATTTGGGAAAATTTGACTCCCATAGGTGTATCAATTCATGGGTAGCATCAAATTTCACCTATGCTTCATTCATGGTTTGATATATATTAAGTACGGATATAGTTGGGTCAAAAAGGTCATAATGGGTGTCCATCAAATGCACGTCTTGCATTTTTAGTTTCTTGGCGATTTCAAACATGGTGGAGGTCTAGGAAGTGTCCATATTGGATTATAATAAGAGAAATTGAGAAAATTAATATGGGAATTGTAGGGTTTACCAAGTTTTAGATGTTATCCTCTGGTGTTCAAATTGCACAACTTCACCTATGTCTTGCAGGTTTCTTGAATAATGTGTGATTTGAATTCTTGGATGCATTATGTGAAAGAATTTCAATTTTTTCACATTAATTGTAGGTACATGTGGAATCACTTCATTTTCCATGGAATTATGGCATAACCTACATTTAATAATGGACCATTAGTTGAGTCCATATTTCTATCTTTAATTTACCCATGTTTTCCGTACCTAGAGGGTTGTCATGTTCATCTACGGCTAGTTGCTTAGGAGGTTTTGGGTTGGTGGGTAAAGTGGTTTTCATAAACATCTATTGTGAGTCTGACTGAACATGGGGATTCCATGTAAAAACCACAGTAAAACTATATAGACTCATGCATTTTAATTTAACCATCGAGTAGCTTGTCGAGCGTAAATAGTGTTCACCCATTGATCTGATCCATTATTGCTTGATCATGCACATTATTGTCTTCAACACCCTTTTTTCATAAGCCTTAGGTTATAGATATTGATCATATCATTGGTTGTTTCTAACACTGGGGAATTAAAAATCCTTTTAGCTACACACTCAAGTGCAACACTCAAGAGAAAATCAGACACAATATCAGATCTTCCCTTCCAATTTTTCTTTTGATACACTAAAGAACTTATGATATTCCAAATTTATATGTGTACTAAAAAGCTTATTAATATTTTTTTTTAAATGTTGAAAAAAAATAGATTACCTTCACACTCCCTAAGTCCCTCCCCCAAGTAACGAATTGGAAAGACGATTACTACAAGAGGAATGTTGGAGATTAGTCTACAACATAAGGTATAGATCCCACTTTGGTAGCCTTAATCAATTCCCTAAATAAGGATTTCTACCCTATTGAAAACTATAATAACCAATATATGAGATGGAAAAATTTAAACTAGGAGAGAGACTAGATGGTGTTAAGTTTACCAATATATTCCATACCTTGCGCTCAAAGATGGGTATCAAAGACTCTAAATGGAACCTGGTCATAAAGTATCGTAGTATCCTACACAGGTACATACAAACATAGATGGAATTCCTGGAAATATTCTCACTGGGATCCACTTATTGATTTCTTGTCAAAATTGAGTGAAACTTCAAGCAGAAGAATAAGTAAGAGTTTGGGTTTGGAAGTCAATTGTAGCAGAATATTGGTAAAGGTGGCCCTAACTAACAAAACAAAGGACATAGTAGGGATATCCAAAATAATGAAAACCATTCCAAACCACAAGTGATGAAGGGATAGGAAGTCAAATAAGGACACTAGAAAATGGTGTGATTTCCAAAAAATCCACTTGCACAACATCGACAATGTTGCTCAAAGCAATCATTGTTGTCCAATATGAAATTATTGTAGCCAGAATCTCGATTGGATTCTAATGCAGTGTAAGACAAAGGAAATTGAATCATTGATGCAGAAAAAATCCCACCATTTTGGTCGTGTTGACAGCCAAACCAACTATGTGGGAAACCATGTAGCATGTACCATTAAGACAAATAAAGTGTACCTAGCAAAAAACTTTTGAGCTAGAAGACCCAGCAGGGCAATTTTACCCCTTTCTCCTCTTCTTCTTCTCCATGAAATTTCCACACCCCTATAGGGAATTTTGCAAGGATATGTTAGCATGATAGTCATACTTTTGTAAAAAAGATGTTACCCAGAACTTTATCATTAGGGAATTCCTTTCATCAAGTGTTTTTTTCCTTGGATAATTAAATTTTCTCTTTAGCAATTTTAATTATTTGAGTTTTTCACTCAAAATTACTCTAAAGTGGTGAAAGGTGTTTTAATTATTGATATCATGGGATGATTAAATCCTAGGATTGTTTTATATTACCATGCTAAACATTATCCCAAATCTTGTTTAATTTCATTAATTTTTATCTAGTTTTTTTTCAATTATTTGTAATTAAAAAATGTCCCTCTACATAAAATGTTGTAATGTAAAAGAAGGATATGTGGTCGTTATAGATCTTGTATAGGGGTATGAGTACTCAAAATAAATGGCATGATAATACCTACACCCTTGGACCGATTTTTTATTCAAGTCATTAATTTTTGGTAGGGTTATGGTCAAGTTTTCCTAAGTCAAATTTCAGCAGAAATTTTGATTAATTAAAATTGTTGAAAATTGCCTAAGTCAAGAATTAAATATTTTTTAGGGAAATTTTTGTTTTTAAGCTTAGGGGGACCAAGGAAATTTTTTTAAAAAACTAGGACCCCTCTTTACCCAATTTTCACATTTTTCCTAAAGCGGTTTTTTTCTCTCCAAGAAGGGGATTGCACTTCGTAAAGGCAAGAGGGGGGAAATTTGTGGGGGCCAAGAGAGGGGGTACCACCTTCCTAGGAAAAGTGCCATCCTACCTCGAGATCATTTGGTGGTATTTGGGGAATATGCAAGAGTTTTTCCTCATCCCTTGTTTTCCCCATGGTGTTTCTCTCTCATAGAGGGTGCTCTCCTTGGGAATTTTCATGCTTGCCAAATGGAACACATGTAAGGGGCCTCTCTCCCTCACTTTTCCTTTAAAATGATGCCTCTCCTCCTCATTTGGGTTACAATATTTCTACTCCCTCATGGTCTCTCAATCTATCATGCTATTTTTCTCGTTTTCTCTCATTTTTGTGAGCCATTGTAATTTCCATCCATTCTTTTGAGGAGAACTTGTGTTTCTTTGAGGTGATTTTCTCCTACATTTACATGATTTCAAATTATATTGAGGCCAAGAAGGAAATTGATGTTCCTTGGTAATATCTTTTCATTTTTGTTGTAGATATTATGAGTTTTATCCTTTGTATTTAAAAATTTCAAGCATTTCTTGGTTTAATAGTTTGATTTTTTGAATCATTATGTTGGAATATCACCTTTCTTTATGTTTGTTAAGCATATATTACATGTTACAGGACATCCAAGACTAAAGAGTGGAATTCCTTGGTTGGATACCCCACTTCTTCAACCATTTGAAACATGAGGAGAATATTATCTTTCATTTCCTTAACAATTTCTGCATTTTAATTCTATATCTCATTTGTACATATAAAATCTAGTTGATTTATTCATTTACAAGTTGTATTTGAAGCAAGTTATTTGTGTTAAATTTCAGAAGTTTTTCTCATAATTTTTTACCCTCCAATAGTGTCCCAGAGTGATTTTGGGCATTTTTTTATCATTTGTTTGCTTGTTGTTTTTTTGCAGGTTTTTAACAATGTGGGGGGGGGGAATCCCAAATTTGGTCATAAAATAGTGTAACGGGTTCCCAAAAGGAATCAATTTAAATCCATTTTCCACGTGGGGCCAAAACCTGTCTTCTTCTTCTTATTTACTCTCAAATTCTTTGCTGAAATTTATTCTTTCTTTGTAAAGGCTAAGAGAGTCTCTTAGAACTAAGTTTCTTTTATTTCCAAGGGTGAAAACATGAAATTGGGAAACACTTTTGCTTGTTTTTTGACAAAACAAATTGCAAAATTTTATGTTTTTCAACTTCAACCCCTTCAAACCCATATCTCCCTTAGGAATTTCACCTTGAAGTAAACACAAATGTTTTAGAGAATTGAATTAGCTAGGTACTCATATTTTTTTTTAAATATCGACATATAGTGGGGCAAATTTGGTGGGAACCAACGACATATACTTTAAAATTTTAAGTATGAATAATGAGTGATCATTGTGGCCTCCTTTTTTCTTAGAGATAGTTATTTATTTTAGGGAAACTAAATGTATAATCATAATCTACACTCATTACAGTTGTGCATGGACTATATGTTTAGGATTTTTAGAATTATACGCTAATGTTTATTATTTATTGAAATAACATATGTACAAAAAATGGTGCCTTATTGACACATGTTTTTGTCGTCTCATTTTCTTTCAAATGTGACTCTTATCAAAAAAACTAAAAGCACCTTTAGAAGAAAACACTGCAAGGAACAACCTTGTGATTTTTTTAAAAAAAATTGACTTCGTCTTCATGACAATATTGAATTTTTATTGTCACTGATTTTTAAGTCACTAGTTTTTTTAATGATAAAGTTTAGAAAAAAATTGTAAAAAATAGAAATCCTAAATTAAATTAAAAAATATATATATGATGAGAAAGTATATTGAATGATGAATCTACTGGTATAAACTCTGACGGGTAATTCTCATTTTTTGCAGTGTTTCAACCTTGCTAAAGTGAGACATTTCTGAAAATTGCATAAATGGTGCTGGAAATGTTGACTAACAACTCTAGGCCAAGAGATTTAAAATATCTCGAGAGCGAGTTAGTTTTGCTCGAAATCTAACCCAAAGTTAAGCAAATCTCTCGGCCAAAAGTTGTTTCAAACTCTCTGACGAAAACATAAAATATATCTCGGCGAAGAGTTTTGTCACATAATGCTTCGAGAATATTTTAGGGGCCGACACATTAAACTCCCATGATTCCAACGGGATTCCAAAACTTCTTAGCTAAGAGGTGTATAAATAGGCTCTCGTCCAAGATAGTTTTTATCAATCTCTCAATCAAGAAGTTTTAATCTGTTTTTTTCGCCAAGAGTTTGCAGATATTTTTTCCGCCGAGAGTTTGCAGAGCGTTTTTCAGTCAAGAGTTTTTATATCCATATTGCAGTCGGGAGTTCACATATTAGAGTTTGCAAATATGCTAAGATTTCTCATTATCCAAGTTCTTTTAGCCACAATTTTTTTTATCAAGGTATTTTCTTTAACCCCTGTTTTGGCAGGCTCTTATTTTTTCCATCAAACACCTTCTTTAAAAACTAAGACTATAGGGAGATATCCTTTTTGACAAGCTAGAGCATGGTAGTTTCAGATTATTTTTATCATTCATCCATTAAGTACGGAAATCATTTTCTCAAGGCCACCTGAGCCAGTTTCTCAAGGCCACCTGAGCCTTGAGAAAATGACTATTTGATTTGAAAGAACTCACAATTAGCTAAATTTATATTTTTATGCAGGGTTGACATCCAACATACAACATCCTACCACACTTACCAATTCACAAAGATTAATTAGAAGCTGCAACAATATTGTCATTGACGATACGTTTTTGGAGAATATGGATTCAAGTAAAATTGAAGAAATGGGACCTCTGATGCCTGATCATATAACTTGTTATAGAGTAAAATATATAGTCAAAGAATATTTTGAAGGTATTTATGTCATAGAACAAGCTCAATTGTTAAATATGTTGTTAAAGCGAAAAGGTCTAAGAAATGCAATGACATTATTGGGCATTAAAAATGTCAAAGAGGATAAATCAAATGAGATTGTATCACAAAATTTGACATTGGTCCTTGCATCACATGCAAAAAAGCGATCTCATAATTACATGGTTGATCGTAAATCTATTCTAACAAGGGTTGTGGCAAAAAACATTGTAAACAGTCGTTTGTTGTCTACTACTGCAAGAATGTTAAAAACATCAAGAAAAAGTTTATGGAAGCATAAAAACGTTAGTGTTCAATTAGATGAGGATGATGAAGTTGCATGTTGGGGTGTTATCTGTAGGAAACCTTATCAAGATAGAATTCCAGATTATGTGAGAGACAGGGTGAAAGAGTTTTGGCATTTAAACTCTCGTGTATTACTAAATGAAAAGGATGGTGTTCCATGTCGTATATCGAAAGGAAACTATGAAACCCATGCCAAACACATAATAGATATCACTCAAGTGGAAATGTTCAAAACTTTTATGGAGAGTAATGTTGATGCGAAGATTTCCCTTAGCACATTTTTGAAGCTTAAACAATGGTATGTCAGGCCCATCATTGTTTGTGAAACATGTTGTTGTTGATACCATGTAGAATTCGAATTAAATTATGAGACATTTCTATATTTTGGCATGCAGTGTCAGCCAAATAACCCCCCTCCTGCGAGTGTTCATGGATTTGTATCTAAAATACTATGTGCGTGAGAGAATGATCAAGTATTCTATAAGAAACAATCTGTCGGGGGTAAAAAATGTGAGGAATGTTATGATTTGGCCCTTTTTAATGCTAACTACCACATTGATGCAAACGATCCTCAAATATAAAATCGCATTGTGAAATGGAAGAGATATGAATACATTGATTATACTCCTGTTACAGACTCAACATCAACATCAAGAAAGATTAATTTAGTTGAAAGTGATACCTCTTTGACATATTTTATGAATTTGTTTAGGGATCAAATATATAAATATATCAAGCACTCTCACTTAGCACGTGGCGGGACTTATAGTTCAAGCAATCATGATATGTATTTGGAAAAGGAACAATATTATCCATTGTCGATTTTACTGAAAATTACACTTTCACTCCGCAAAAGGAGATACAGAGTGAGTATTATCATTCAGATCAGGTATTTATACTTGTTCATATTATGTATAGACATGCAGAGCTTGATGTCGATGGTTTTGATAGCAATGAAAATAATCATGAAGTAATTAAGGAGTATCATTTCTACATCAGTGATGATTGTACACATGATACATGTTTTGTCCAGCATTGATTTGGTATGCTTTATAAATAATTATCAAGAAGAAATGTCACTTTTAAAGAACATTGGGTATGGTCAGATGGTTGTGATGGTCAATTTAAATCAGCGCGCTCATTCTTATGGTTGTCTCACCTTCATATAAACATGGATGTTCGCCACACATAGATATTTTTTGAAACGGGATATGGAAAAGGAGAACACGATGGTGTTGGGGCCTGCATGAAACGTTCACTCAGGAGATATCAAATGAATCACTCTGCTTCTCACCTTGAAAATTCAAATGATGTTGTTAATTGGTGCAAACAAAATTTGAGCCATGAATTCAATGAAAGGATGGGTAATGTGAGAAGGTTTTTCTATAATATTGCAATGGGTTATGTTGACATATCAATGCCACATAATTGTACTGCAATCCTGAAAACAAAGGGGCTTACACTCCATTAGGAGTAACAAAATTACAAATATACATGCAATCGAGAAATGAAAGTACTCTTTCTTTTGTATTGCATGTATTGATGATGTAGAGTCCTTGGATGAGTGTCAAAACTAGACTAACAAATTTGTGAAACCATGGAGACACCAAGAATTGACACCATTGCCCCCATTTGGAAATATCAACGATGTAGAGCGCAACAATGAAGCAC
Source organism: Pseudotsuga menziesii (assembly GCA_001517045.1). NCBI lineage: Eukaryota > Viridiplantae > Streptophyta > Pinopsida > Pinales > Pinaceae > Pseudotsuga > Pseudotsuga menziesii. Next base: position 114,266 of record LPNX010628204.1, read on the forward strand.
TTGTGATTGACAAATATTATGATCATGTTTCTGATTTGGTTAGATAAGGTGATGTATTTGTTGTCATTGCATCGGTAGATAATCCATAAAAAGTGCATTATTATTTATTGAGATGCACTAGGTCAAAAAGAACGTTGATGCAAGAATTTAAAGACCCGTCAAATTATACGTATGGTGTGGGTTCAATGTTTATAATGGGACATTTATTTGCAGAAGTAAGGAAATGTAAATACCATATTCTTTTTCAAGACTACGAGTCAGATGTTATATGTGCTCATATAGTCATTTGGTAATAGAAACCTGTTGCAGTTGAAGGAAGTGAAGAGTAGGAAAATTTCCAAGCATCGACAATGGAAATTTTTGATAGAAGATCATAATGTCATTCTTGATAACATGCCTCTGGCACATTTCATATGAATCAAAAACACATCAAGGTTGATGAACTTTTGTTCTTTGATTCTAGGTTGGGTGGGTGGGAGGGGCTAAATGAGCTTCCACCTTCACGTGGTTGGCCTCGTCAGTAGAGAATATATATATAATTCTTGAAACTAAGAGAAGCTCTTTCTAACAATATTAATTTAAATATATATTATCGGTTTTGATAAAGCTAGATTCATATATATTTTCTTGATGTTGCTGATGGTTTAATGTCTTTAAATATAAATATTGAGTTTGAACATTACGGAACAACATTTCTATTTCTATCTTGTTACATATTTTTAAAACATAAGAAGGCACAATCTCATGATTTTGTATTACTAATTTAAAAATAACTAATGAAGATATAGTTCAACCTCAAGTTATCTCAAAGTTGAATTGAAATTCAACTACCACTAAACTGAAATGTGAATGTCTATAGTTGCTTTCAATTACGAAATTCATTTAGGTATAAAACATTTAATTCTTCATTAAATATTTATTTTAAGTTAAGAAATCAATTATATTATATCCAACATTTTCCTATGTTTTTATTTATAATTAATTTATTAAATTTTGGGTTGCTACACTTAGAAATGTTTTTCTCATTCTTATTGAACATATAGAGGGAAACACTTAAAGCAAAGGAGTATAATATATAGAAACATTCTTTTCAACTTTATGTGAATACAACCTTTTGTAATGTAGAAACACAGGGCATTTACATGTAATGAAAATAAGTTGGATTGAGAACAAAATGAAAGAACATTAAGGATTACACCTCCATTGCATCTGGTGTCATTTTCATTAATACTTTTTTTCTACAAATAGAATTTTTACATACAATGATATCAATTTTATCAACCTCCCTGTAGCTAGGGTTTTCACCCTAGCTTGTGCTGATGAGCACCTACTAAGGAATCTGGAATCCTTAGTAGCAGTTCAATGAAACAAAAATAAACTGAAAA
>LPNX010628220.1:1694-72774 GCA_001517045.1 Pseudotsuga menziesii
GTGACCTTAATGTATTCCTTGACAGGAGTGAGTCGGAACTCGGCTCCGACGAGCAAACCGATGGAGCCATGCGACCAGGGCACCGCATGGAAGAGGTCAGAGTACTCGTTGTCAGCAGTGGCCCTGACTACAGACCCGTCGGCCAAGACGAGCTCGTAGGCAACGCAGGTGTCAGAGAAGAGGCCGAAGAGGTGACTGCTGCCCTCGATGCCGTAGCCATTGATGACCCCGCCCACGGTGAGATCGTCGAGCTCGGGGAGCACCTGGGGTGCCATTCCCAATGGCAGCACCGCGGCGCTAACCTCAGACATGCAAACCATGGGCTCGCACTTGATGAGCATCCTCTCCTTGTCGACCCATACTATGTCCGTGAGATGGGAGAGATCCACCTCGAACCTGTGAGAACGCTTGTGCTCCGAGTACCTCATAGAGACCTCAAGCCACGGCCTCTGCGCCGTGCAGATCATCCCATCGTGCTGAGGCCGTCGGCTCTTGATGCGATCCTGCACTTTCTTGATCGCCCACCTGTGCTTCTCCTCCGATGGGAGCCCCGCCGTATAGTAGCCCGCCATTGGATATACTGATAGAACAAGAAGGACAGCGGCAGAACGATGGGGACTATCAACACCCACCTGAACTGCACCAGAAAATCTGCAAACGAATTCGGCTGCTTCGCCCTCTGCCGACCGCTGCCGGGCGACCCCATTACATCCAAACCCAAATCCAAAACCCAAGGGCCAAAACCCAAAACAATTTCCCCTCCCGCTGGAATTGAATTGAAGTGAATGACACTGACTCTCTCCAGCAGAACAGATTGATGGGCAGTATCGACTCTGTCCCGTTGAAGACGTCGGGAGACAGGGCCAACCACAGCTTTCACGGTCTGCTCCACTGTATCGACGCCGGGCTTCAGAGGTCCCGCGTTCTCTTTCAACAATTGCCGGTTCCGACAGACGAAATGGGCGGTTGCCCATTAAAGCGGAGGACCAACGGTAAATAAAAAACGCATAACATTTGAAATCCGCTTATCAAACACACGCGTCGTAATGTGATTGGGTGCATAGACGAAAATGAACAGTGCATTTCCGAACTTCTTCGGAGAGAAACGCCTTACGGCGTAATTACTAATTATTAAAGATAATCTTATAAGTACAACCACTAAATAAGTCGATCAAACTAATTTAAATAAATTAAAACTAAATTATGATAAAGAGGAGTGATATTCATGAGGAAACCTATACACGGTATGGGGAAACCTAAATTCATAAGGTATAGAATAGGAATTAGTGAATTACAATAGAGAAGGTAATATAGCTTTCAAGGAGTTGGTTTTTACATCAAGGAAGAGTCTTTAGAGATTAAGGTTTATGATGAAGACATCAAGGGGTGGAAGACAAGACATAGATTCTTGGTAAACTTTAAACAATCTAAGCCACCAAAAGATTGTATGGAATAATGAAATGAAAGGACAATTTTGTGTCGAATGTGACAAGAGCACAGATCGAATATGCAGTGGTCCAAGATTAAACAACCCAAGGCTAGGAAGTCGAGTCAGAAAGGGAAGGATAGAACTTTTAAACTCATCTTCGAGGATCCTTTAATGTTCATTGCACCAAGTGTATAGTATCATTGTGGAAAGGCTCGAACATTGTTATTTGATCAAGATGAGGTGACCAAAGATCTAACCCTAAAGGAGCATGTGAGCAAAGGATTAATTGAAGGCAAGAAGTAGCTAAAGAACCAAAAGCAAGGAAGGAAACATTGGCACGGTAGGATTAATGTGAAGGGACATAAGGTTTTTTGGGTTGTAGGGAGTGTGTCAAAATAAAATTAATTATGGGGTTGGTACATAAGGTAATCACAGGTAGATTCATTAACAAAGAAGCAAATGGAAGCTCATTGTATAGTGGATGTCCAACAAGGATGGAAATAATTTATTGGGCATATTCTAGTCTTTCACATATTGGAGTGTGGCTAGTTGGCATTTTAATTTAGAAATGGAAAAAAATGTGTAACGAATTTTGGGAAGGAAACAGTTTTGGGGAGATTCTTTTATGTATACAAAAAGATGGCACATTAGGTTTGATCCAAGGAAGGAAATAATCTAGAGCCAAACCATTAGGGTGAAGACACTGGGGTTTCCACATGAATTATGGAACATCGACGTATTAAAAGTGGTAAGAGATAGTTTGGGAAGTTTCATAGACATGGAAGATAACTTTAATGTGAGGTCAATAAAAGAGTTGTTAAACTTCTTGTGGAAATAGATACCTAGGAAGTATTACTGGATGAAATTGAAATTATTAAAGGAGAGAGGATTTATAATCAAGTTATAGACAATTAGAATGCTCCATTTGAGGTATAAATTGTAGAGAAACAAGTTATCCATGGAGAAACTCTCAAAATCCCAATCAAAAAAGAATATGGAGGAGAAATGAGAGAATTCTAGTAAGTCAAAGGAAACAATGGACCTAGCAAGAAAGGACTCAGAAGGAAAGAATGTAAGGAGGCCACTAGAAATAAAAGAATTTATAGACCAATCAAAGAAGGTGGAAGCATCAAGTAATAGGAAGCTCCAAAGTAAGAACATGCAAAAACATTTGGGCTTAGAGGATGCAAATGGCACTCAAGTCGCATTGAAAGGTATGGAAAATAATCCCCTCTACCCTCTTTCCTTGTCTTCCAAGGAACAAAATAAAGAAGAGGATGTTATCTTAGTAGAATCCATTTTAAGCTTAGAAATTCCTTGTGTTCTTTGTGATATATGTAGGATACTCACTTACCAAGGATAAGAGGGGAAAGTTCATACACAATTAGATGAAGCATCTATGTGTCATAGAATTGAGCCATAAGTGGACACTGTAAAATCCTTCAAAGCCCAATAAACGGGTGTAAACGTTCATGAAGGTCAAGGAACAAGGTATAAATTAATTCATATGAAAGCAACTCGTTGGAGTGTGGACCGACTCGCTGAGAAGTGAAATGATATGACACATTGTAAAAATAGGTCACAGGTTCAAACCCCAATTAACCAATGTGCCATGCTTGCGACCTGTGTGGTGCACCTAGGGCTATAGTGGTAGCAGATGGGAATCGACCCCATGCCACGCAAGTACAAGAGCTGCCCCAGTGGTCGATTCCCCTAGTACTAAAAGAAAGGCATGTGAAAGAAAAAAATATCAAGGAAGATTTAGGTATTGAAGGAGGCTCGGCTCTAACACAACCCAACTATCTTTGTAGGTAGGAAGCCATTCGTAACCTTGCAAATATAAAGCAAGAAAAGAGAACAAGAAAGGAAAACATCTGGCAATAAAGGAGCTCTTAGAGAAAATTCCCTAATAAAAGTGGAACAATTAAAATCCCATCGTTGAAAGTGAGAGTCGTAGGGAATTCCCATAAAAATCTAGTCCTCAAGATATACTTTAAGAATTGTGAGTCTGGTGTAGTTTTGATCCAAGAGACAATGTGCAAAGGTTCAAAAGCAATGAATATTTTGTCATTCTATTTACATGATTTTCATTTTGTTATCTCAATGCAAAGAATAAGTCATTGGGTTTAGTTACAAGATGGAATGATATTATGGAACGTATCTAATCTTTATTTCAAAAATGTGTGTATTAGTTTCATAGTCAAAAGAAATTTGAAAATTTTATATATTCAATATGTCTCATCTTTATGGAGATATAAGAGAATTATGAGAAGTGTTAAGGTACAGGGATAGGTTCAAGATGACAAGGTGATTCTAGGAGGAGAACTTAATTTGATTTTGAAACTAGAAGAAATGTGGGGATAAAATATTAGAAATTACCCCTTGGTTTGATATTTCTCACAAATATTCGAGGAGGTAGGGCTTTGTGACATGGAACCAATTTAGTTGGTACCCACATCGAGAAATGTTATTCTTGGAAGCATAACGGATAATAACAGAGGAGGGACGAATGAAGTTCTAGGTGGGAGAAGGGTAAGGCTTAGATCATCTTCCAATCTTATTACAATTACCAAAGGACGATCTCAAGCCACTGGGGCATTTTAAATTTAATTACAAATGGTTGGAGGAAAAACATTTCATCAATCTAGTAAAACAAAAGTTGGAAAAAATATGATCCAAGAGTAAGAACAACAATGTTCATGTTGGCGTAAAACCTTAAACAAGTAAAAAAAATAGCAAGGAAATGGGCTTCAGAACAAAGAAAAATAAATAAAATAAATAAAGGCTCAAAAGGACCTAATAGATATAGAAAACCAGTAGATCTGAAATTTACAGGATCTTTATAACCATTAAATTGCATGTGAAAGTTTAAATGCTTAAAATTCTTTAAAAGGTGTTTTAATGGAAAAATTAAAGAGCATAATTGAAGCACATAAACACATAAAAGAGATATGCAAACCACAAATTAGAGACAAGAGCTGATAACAAAGTTCACCCCTCCTGGGCTACATGTCTAGGCCACTTCCAATGAAAAGGTCGTTCTTATTAAGTCTTGAAAAAGCTTGCATACATGAGTTCAAGAAAATCGTTTGAGTTATGTTAGTCAAACCTAGAAACATAGTGCACCAATGTGTTTCTCTCGAAATTCTGAGAAAAATGAGTATAAACTCGATTGTCTTTGATAGAGACCTCCTCTGACACACATATCGAAATTACTCCTACCTAGGTTGTACAAAACCATACATTCTTGTACCGTCAACTCTTGCCTACGTTGTACAGAACCGTAGCTTCATGTACCATCAAATTGCCTCGGGATCTATGCAAGCATATGGCGTTGAACTCCTCCGAACTCTCCCCTTTCGTGGATCTGAAATGGTGGCTTTTATAAAGTTTTGGGAGCTCGAACATATGCGTCACATGCTTATTTTTGGCTTCCAAAATCCAAACAAACATAAAACAATAATGTCCAAATCCTTCAACCGATGGAGCACTTAGCGCATTGGTGAAAACATTTTCCTTGTATGAAGGAAGCTACGGGTTCAAACCCGCGAAGCTCTCTTCTTGTTGCAATTTTGGTTGACATATGGTATATATTGTTGTAGTGGCTTATTTTATAGTTTGGAAGCCATGTAACATGTGGATTTGTTATAAAGGTTGACCATGGCTTATTGACCATCGGTTCTATGGTTGGTTGCATTGCAATAGTTTACATACACATTGGGCCGAGGGCACCCCTTTTTAAAAATAACAGGAATCCTAGACAGGTGGATGGCGTGGAGATTATGGAGGAGGTAGGGGTCAGGGATTTGAACCTCCCTGATCCCATAATTTTTTGGTGAACAAAACCACATTGTGGCCAATTGGAATGCCACATGGCGACCGACGAATTGGTCCACGTAATACCACATGTACCATAAACCTGCCACTTGTCATCCTGCTACCAGTACACATCACCTACCAAATGGATTGTAACCTTCCACATGGAGCTCTATGGATGTACCACATCATCACAATACAAGCCACATGTCACCCTTACAGTGGTGCCATGTGGCACCCCCTTTTGCCAAATTTTACCAGTTTTGCCAAAAATTTAGAATGCAATATCTTTCACGTACAGAGTTCGTTTGAGGCGAAATAAATTTCAACGAAAATCTCTCGTCGAGATCTACACCTCCACAAGCTTCTGTTTTCAATTTAAAGACTTTAATTTTGATCGATCTTGGAGATCCTCCTGGATCAAACCTTCCCACTGAAGCTTTTGGATCACCAATAGCCTGAATCATTCAAAATTCAAGTGAGGACATGTTCGTCTCACTTGTCCTGTATCATTTGTCAATTATTCCTGGAACCTGTACATTTGACTTATCATAATAACAATCAACATTGCATTGACATTGTTGAATACATTAATCCCATTTTCAACTAAATTTACATTCAATATTGTTGAAGCCAACCATACACTACTGAACAGTAGACAGCTGAATATCAAAGTTGAACATATGAAATAGATTATACCCACATCATGCTTATGTTTTACCATAGGAACATTATCAACCACAATAGGTGCATTGTGGTGCAACAACACTTCTTTCTCGTTCTTAGGATTCTTTTCTTCCTTAAATTTCATAGACATGAGTGCCAAATTCTAACTTGCATTAACAACCATTTTTCAGTTGTTGTGTAGTTCCCAATGATCTATCATTTTTAAATGAATGCGAATGTACTATATACTCAATTCCTTCCTTGAAAAAATGATATTGATTACGTTCTCTATAGAAACTGGTCTTTCGTTCATATAAGTATGGGCTACCTAACACAATTCCATAGGTATCTAGTGGAACCACATCAAATTCAACTTCATCTACAAACTTGGATGTTATTGCAAACTTTAGATCACATTGATTTGTTACTTGTATTCTTTTCTCTTTGCATACCCAGCCTAATGGATAAGGTTTCATGTGCGGTTTTGTTGTTAATCCCAACTGCTTAACTACTTCTTCTAAAATGAGATTAGCTTGGGATCCACTATCTATGAGCATGTTGATCTTAGCTTGTTTTGTAATTACCCTTATATGAAACAATACATTTGTTTTTCTATCATTAGAACCGACATGATCTTTAGAATTAGAAGCACATGAAGAACCAATGTTAGAATCATTACCAACAATAGCTTTACCTTTCACACATACGATTGTTATCTTTGTTTCATCCTTAGAACCTGATCCAAGGTCCTCAACGATAATATTGGCCTTTTGCTTCCCTTTCGTATCCTTAAACCACTTCGGTTTCAATTCTGGATGTAGCACCCAACACTTTTCTTCTTCGTGCCCTTGCTTTTGACAATGCGAGCATGTAGGCCTTTTGTCACCTTTCCTCACTGTAGTTGTATGTTTACCTTTCCCTTTTTCCTTTCCTTCTTTGACTGGTTAGATTAGCTGAAGAAAAGCTATCATGAGCACTCTTCCCTTTGGATTCAGTGTCTGTAGCTTGCATAAAAACCTCATAAAGATTAGTAAGATTAAACATAATTATTGTATGATGCAAATAACTATGTAATCCTCCAATAAACTTGAGAAGATATTCTTGAGTGTAAAGAGGTATACCCAAAACCAAAGCTCTCTTTCTGAAATCCTTAAGTGTATTCTTGTACATTTTGACCTTTACCTTGCCTTAAGTTTTTCCAATCCATTATGGCTTGTTGCATGTAGTCTAATGGATAGAATTGCTTCTTTAACGCGACAGTAAATTCATACCAGGAAGATATAATTTTACCTTTTGCAAGGAGGTCTTCCTGCGTCTTACTCTCCCACCATATCAAAGTTGTTCTGCCCATGCAGAGAGTAGCAAGTTGGACTTTTACAGTCTCATCCACAATATTTTGGATTCTGCAGTACACTTCATATGCTTAAGCCAGCTATCCAACTTCTTTGTATCTAATTCACCATTATACATAGGCAAATGAAATTTGACATCTAGTTTAAATCAGGGCTTTTGAGAAACATTTTTCTGATAAGAACTAAAATGATTAGAAGTTGAGGAAGAAGAAGAGCTTGAGCTTGAAGATGGAGATGGAGGCTCTGGAGGGTCTCCTCCTTTTCCATAGTGCAACGAAGCATCACCCTTAGGTTTCTCCTTCTTCTTTTCCTTCTTTTCCAATCTCTCTTGATAATCTAAAAAAAAATTTCCTACCATGTCTGCCATCTGATAGAAAGCCTTGCGGAAGGCCTTTTCATCTTCTTCTCGGTAGTCTTCATCTGTCATTTTCTTTCTTTGATGTACATGTTCAATCTATGGATTAAAAGTCTCAAGTTGGGATTCACTTTGCCTAAGCCTTGATCTCATTAACATTCACAAACTCACAACGCAATGGTTAAGTTGCTTTGATACCAACTTGATCTGAAATTTACATGATCTTTATAACCATTAACTTGCATGTGAAAGTTTAAATGTTTAAAATTCTTTAAAAGGATTTTAATGGAAAAATTAAAGAGCATAATTGAAGCACATAAACAAATAAAAGAGATATGCAAACCACAAATTATAAACAAGAACTAATAACGGAGTTCACCCCTCCTGGGCTACGTCTCTGGGCCACTTCGAATGAGAAGTTTGATCTTATTAAGTTTTCAAAAAGATTGCATACATGAGTTCAATATATATATATATATATATGAGTTTTTTCAGTCAAACCTAGAAACAATCTACATCACTGTGTTACTCTCAAAATTTTGAGAAAAATGAGTATAAACTCGACTATCTTTTACAGAGACCTTCGTTGGCATGCATATTGAGATTACTCTTGCTTGCGTTGTATGGAACCGTGCCTTCCTGTACCATCAACTCCTGCCTACGATGTACAAAACCATACCTTCTTGTACCATTAACCCACCTTGGGATCTATGCAAGCATATGGCATCAAACTCCTCCGAACTCTCCCCTTTCGTGGTTCTGAAATGGTGGTTTTTGTAATGTTTTGGGACCCCGAATATATGGGCCACACACCTCTTTTTGGATTCCAAAATCCAAACAAAAATAAAACAATAATTTCCAAATCCCTTAACCAATGGAGCGCTTGGCATGTTGGTGAAAACATTGGCATTGTATAGAGGAGGTCATTGGTTCAAACTCGCGCAGCTCTTCTTCTCATTCAATTTTGGTTGGCTTATGATATATATTGTTGTAGTGGTTTATTGTATAGTCTAGATACAATATAACATGTGGCTTTGTAACAAAGGTTGATTTGGTTGCTTATGATATATATTGTTGTAGTGGTTTATCGTAATATATTGTTGTAGTGGTTTATTGTATAGTCTAGATACAATATAACATGTGGCTTTGTAACAAAGGTTGATTTGGTTGCTTATGATATATATTGTTGTAGTGGTTTATCGTATAGTCTAGATACAATATAACATGTGGCTTTGTAACAAAGGTTGATTTGGTTGGCATATGATATATATTGTTGTAGTGGTTTATTGTATAGTTTGGATACGATATAACATGTGGCTTTGTAATAAAGGTTGATCGTCGATTCTATGGTGGGTTGTTACCATGTTGCAATGGTTTACATACACATGGGCTTAGCCCTCAGTCATGCCTTTTTTTAAAATAACAAACAGTTCAAGTTTAAATAGAAGCAAAGACCATAAATGTTAAGAAACACCGGCGGGAATCTTGGATAGCGTGGAGACTTTGGTGGAGGTAGAGTTTAGGGGTTCAATCCTCCTTGATCCCATAATTTTTTGGTGAACAAAACTACATTGTGGGCAATCAAACTGCCATGTGGAGGCCTCTGATTGGTCCACGTAATACCACATGTACAATAAACCTGCCACTTGTCATTTTGATATCGTTCCACATCACCTGCCAACTAAAATATAACCTTCCATGTGGATATCTGTGAATGTGCCATGTCAGTGTCGTACATACCATGTGGCACCCTTATAGTGGTGCCACGTGGCACCCCCTTTTGCCAAATTTTACTTATTTTGCCGAAAATTCAGAACACGATATCTTTCACATTCGGAGTCCGTTTAAGGCAAAACGAATGTCATCAGAAATATCTTGTTGAGCTCTACACTACTGAAAGATTAAATTTGCAAATTGAAGACTTTAATTTTGATCGATTTTAGAGATCCTCCTAAATCATCAGTGAAAGTCTTTGGTTAAGAACAATACAAAAGGTTTCTTTTTGTTGTGGAATTAATCATTCTTAAAGAAATAGAAAGATAAAAAGGAACTCTATTGGAGAAAGAATAAGTAGACTGGAGGTTAGTTCCCTAACGAAGACTAGAATACAAAAAAAAAGCTATTGATCTGAAATTTGAGGATCTTTTTAAAATAACCTTGAATTGAATGAGTGTGAAAATTCATAAAAAATCGTCAACTTCTTAAAAGGTATTTAACATCAATATTAACATAATTGAATAGAATGCTACAAATAAAACAAATATGTTGAAACATAAACTTAACACAACAGATGATAACAGTGTTCATCCCTGTTGGCCTACGTCTCCAGGTCCACTTCCAGTGAGATTCTTTCTATTTAATCTTCAAATGCTACAAATTATAGTTTTCATCCAAATACAATAAGGCCTTTAAAATGTTGTTAAAAAAGTTTCAACAAATCTCCTTCAAGAGCTCTTTAACTCTATAAAAACTCTAAGAAGATTTTAAATTTCACAAAACTTCAAATAATGCACCCCATGTTCCCATTCTTGACTTCTATACCACTAGTTTATATGGTAGTTCTCATGAAAATAAGGTTACAAAATATACTCATGCGGATTTGAATAACAAAAATCCACCATCAATGCACTATCCTCACACACTAACATAATTTGAAAACAACAAAGTGCAAATAGCATAAACAATGAGCAATAAACCTTTTAAGAACAAGTTTCATGAAAATATACCCACGATAATCAGGGGTATAACCTTTAGTCCATGGAGAACATGCACTCGGCCTTTGGGACTTCTGGACCCACACTTTATTCTTTGACACTATTACCAATGGTCATTCAATGGGCTTAATGGTCATCATGCTACAATGCAAAGGTTTGAGCCTTTCAACTCCTTTAAAAAACCATGACTCGATGTCCATAAAGCCAAAAAAACACTTGACCACAATGGCACCAAATTCCCTTTAGATGATGGAAACAAACTCTTTAAAAAACACTTGAATGTTGACTTTTCATGGTTCTTTTGTAACTCCAAAAACTCTAAAATCCAGAAGCACCGTCACAAACTGGTCGTGCATCATATGCATGTATTTTGAACGTCTAACTATGTACCAAACTTAAATTTATGAACTCTGTCGATTCCGATCTGAATTGAACTATCACAAACTGTTCCTCTCTCACTATCCATTCCGTATTGAACTGACCTGTCAATTTTGGACCCTTCTACCTAAACCGTGCCCAAACTGCATGTTAAATAACATATATGTTTTTGTTTTGGATTTGTAGGCGACACACTCAATCAGAAACATAATCCAATCTCCAAACTAAAAATATCTTAAAGATAAAGCCATGATCAAAGACATTCACATAGTGGCAAGTTTTGTGGATCATATTAGAGATTCTAGGATAAAATTCCATGGTCATTGGTTTAAATCCACCGTATGACTATTGGATTATTAATTTTTATCTGCCCCTGCTTTTTCCGACTTTGTCGATCTCGATTTACTGATCCCAACTTATCTTTCCAACTGTCGATCAATGCATAATGTCCTTTTTGGTTTGTCGATCGATGCATAATGTCTTTTTTGGTTTGTTGATCTCGACTTTGTCGATCCCAACGTGTTGACCCCAAATTTTTCGATCTTGACGTCAGAAGCTGGAATTCAACACTGTCCAAATAACAATAACGATGATCCTTCTGAGTTTATGATCCCAACTTTGGAAGTTGGAAGTCAACACTGTCCAAACAACATTAACAATGATGCTCCCGATTTTTTGATCCCGATGTCATAAGACAGAATTTGACAATAGGCCCATGTCACTGCAAATGTATCATGTCGATAATTTCCACATTGTTGTATTATCCAGTTGTACGGACCTTGTGTTACCCTTTCAGTGGTGCCACATGGCACCTCGTTTTGGCTAATTTTACCTATTTCCAAGAAATTTCAGAACCGATATCTTTCACATTCGAAGTCCATATTTTATGAAATGAGAATCACCATAAATCTCTTGGCGATCCTTATGCAATTGTATCCTTTTGCTTAACATTTAAATACTTTGGATTTTGGTCATTTGGGAGATAATCTTGGATCAAATATTCCCACTGGAAAGCTTTTAGACCACCAAAAGCTGGGATCACTCAGAAAATAAGGGATGGCATTGGCCTAACTTGCCCAGTATCTTTCACCAATCCTGCTTGAAATATGACCATCCGTACCATTGCCACAAAGGAAAATAGAGAGAAAGCATTGTTGATTAAAGTAAAAATTCCTTCAATTCCATATGTGAAATAACAAATAATCCACTGATTAGTAATTTCCAATGAGTGGATTATGGTTGGTAAAAATTCCGTCAATGCCATATGTTGATTAATCTATTTTGGTATTCTTGGAGGTCACTCGTATGTGAAATAATTCAGTCATATTTTCATCATCAAGGCTCATATCAAACTTTGAAGTAGAATCAAATGAACTACAACCAACAACAGAAATGTTACCTTTAAGACCCATCGCTATCACCTTGGATTCATCTCTGGATTCATATCTAATATCTTGGATGATGTCCGTGGTATTTTTCTTGACTCTCTGATGCTCTTCACACTTCGGCTTCAACTTTGGATGTAGCTTCCAAGAATGTTGTGCATCATGCCCATCTCTTTAACAACGTGAAAGCTTTGTGTCCCCTTTCTTCACAGTAGTTGTATGTTTTATATTCCCTTTGTTCTTGCCCTCTTTCAAATGGATGGAATCAGCTGAGGATAATTTAACATAAGTATTCTTCCCCCTGGATTTAATATGTGTGGATTAAACACACACCTCATTCAGGTTAGTAGGATTGAACATAAAAATTGTATGCCTTAAGAAAATATGAAATCCTCCTATGTATTTAAGAAGTCTTTCTTGAGAATAAAGAGGTATGATTAGCATTAAATCCCTTTTTCTAAATTCTTGTGTGTGTTCTTGCACATTATGACCCTTACCATATCTGCAATTATGCCAGTTCATCATAACCTACTACATAAAACCCAATGGACATAATTGCTTTTTAAATGCTGAAATAAACTCATACCACGAGGAAATAACTTTACCTTTAGTGATAAAGTCCTATTGAGTTTTTCTCTCCCACCAGATGAGAGCAGTGACTCCAAGACAAAGGGTGGCTAATTGGATTTTGGCTTCATCACCTGCAAGATTCTGGATCAACTTTGAGTTGCTTAATCCAATTATCTAATTTTTCAGCATCAAGTTCTCCATTGTAAATAGGTAAATCGAAATTTACATCAAGCTTTAACAATGGCATATTAGGATCATATTTATCAAGAGGATTTTTCTCTGGTTTAGAAGAAGATCTGGAACTAAATTAGAAAGATGACTATGGAGAAGGTGGAGTTTTAGGAGGAGTTCTACCTCCTTTTATTTTACCTTCTTCAACTTTCGATGTGCCTTATTCTTTAACTTTCTTATGTTCCGCATACAATTCCTCTACCATAGCTTTCATGGACATACAATCTTTGACAAATTCTTCATTTTGATGATGGAGGATCACCTTCTCCTAGTAGTGAGGCCATTTTTTGTTTTGGAAAAAATACGTCTCAATTCGATTTTTGGATTTAATGCTTCAAGCTTCCCTTCACCTCTCTTAAGCCTTGATATAGTTAACATTCACACATTCACAATTCTTGGGTTAATTCGGCTTTGATACCAACTTGATCTGGAAATTAAGGATGTTTTTAAAATAACCTTGAATTGAATGAGTGTGAAAAATCATCAAACATTGTTAACTTCTTAAAAGACATTTAATAGAAATCTTAACATAATTGAACAAAATGTTGCAAATAAAACAAAAATGTTGAAACATAAACTTAACACAATAGATGATAATGGAGTTCAACCCTATTGCCCTACGTCTCAGGGTCCACTTACAGTGAGAGCTTTTCTATTAAATCTTTAAATGTTGCAGATTATAGTCTTCAACCAAATACAAAAGGCCTTTGAAATGTTGTCAATGAAGTTTCAACAAATCTCCTTCACTAGCTCTTCAACTCTACAAAATCTCTAAGAAGATTTTAAACTTCACACAACTTTAAATAATGCACCCCATGTTCCCATTCTTGACTCCTATACCTGAAGTTTATGTGGTAGTTGTTCGGGTACACTGGGTACTCCCAAAAGACCGAACACCTTGAGCAACCGCTTCACACAAATAGATCATAGATCAACACACCGATGTTTGTCACGTGGTTAAAACCCTTGAGAGGGAAACAGTCCACGACCCCAGGCAAATAGCTACTTAGAGCAATTTATTATGCAAAAGAAAGAAATTTACATGAGCTTCTCATAATCGATCAACTAGCCAAGGACCCTCCATGCTCTTTAAATAGAGATCATAGACTAATCGGGTGTTAAGCCACGGATCAATTGTAGGTATGATCTAAGAGAAGTTGAACCACCGTATCACTTTCTGTCTAGAGCATATCGTGACTATCGGATTAGAATATTTACAAATGCATACTAATGCATACTAAAGAAACACACTTTTATCTAACAGATATATTACACAAGTTGAACTTAACTAACTCCTAAGTGTCTAAATATCCTAATATCCCCCCTTAATAACAACTTGGGATAGGATTGAAGGATTTACAAAAGTGACACTATTAGGAGAAGGAAGGAGGCATTAGAGCCTATCCTCCCTTAAGGACACATTCCCAAACTCCTAACATAGACCGAAGTTTAGAAAACTTTGCTTCTGTAAGAGACTTGGTGAAGATGTCTGCAACTTGATCATCTGTAGGGCAATAGAGCATTTTAAGAACACGATCATGAACAAGATTTCTGATGAAGTGCATGTGTAACTCAATGTGTTTGCTGCGTTGATGTAGAACTGGATCTTTGGCAAGCTTGATGGCACTTTGATTGTCTCACCAAAGTGGAGTAGGCTGTTGCTGCTCGAATCCAAACTCTGAAAGGATCTGTTGAAGCCATAAAGCTTCCTGACTGGCATTAACTGCGGCTCGATATTCTGCTTCTATTGAAGAAAGAGCAAGAGCTTGTTGTTTGTTACAAGCCCAAGTGACAGGTCCAGATCCCAGACTGAAAACATAACCTGCAATAGAATTTCAATCATCAATATCGCCGCCCAATCTGAATCAGTGAAACCAACCAACAACGGTTTCCCCCCTGTACTGTAATGAATCCCAAACTGAATTGTACCTCGAATATATCGAAGTATTCTTTTTGCTGCTTTCCAGTGACTTTCATGAGGAGTTTGCATATAACAGGAAACATGACCAACGGCAAAGGAAAGGTTAGGACAGGAATGAGTCAAGTATAAAAGACTACTAACAAGCTGACGATACAAGGTGGCATCTACTCCAGGGGAAGTACAAGTGGCAGAAAGTTTGACTCCAGACTGGAAGGGAGAAGGGACTGGTTTACAATATTCCATGTGGAAGCGACGAAGAAGGTCACAAGCATACTTAGACTAGGAAAGAAATATTCCTTCTTTGGTTTGCAAGACTTGGAGACCAAGAAAATAATGCAAATGTCCTAAGTTTGACATTTCAAAATTTTGCTTAAGACTGGATTTCACATGGGTTATAAGTTTAGGGTCACTACCAGTAAGGATAAGATCATCAACATAAAGAATAAGTATGATGAGATGGTTTCCTACTTTCTTGGTATAGACATTGGGGTCAGAATGGAATCTAGAAAAACCAGTGTCAAGGAGAAAGCTATCCATTTTGGAATACCAAGCTCTATGAGCTTGCTTAAGGCCATATAAGTATTTCTTAAGGAGACAGACAAGGCTAGAGTTATCATGAAAATATCCAAGAGGTTGTTCCATGTAAATTTCCTCCTGTAAATCACCATGTAAAAAGGCAAACTTGACATCGATTTGATGGACTTCCCAGTTATGTAAGGCTACAAGGGAAAGAACAAGGTGGATGGAATTCATTTTTGCGACAGGAGCAAAGGTTTCATTGTAGTCAATCCCTTCAACTTGGGAAAAACCTTTGACAACTAACCTTGCATTAAGTCTTTCAACACTTCCATCTGATGCATACTTAGTTCTGTAGATCCATTTACATCTGACAAGTTTTCTTCCTTTTGGAAGAGGAACAAGATCCCAAGTATCCTTCGCCATTAAGGAACGATATTCTTCATCCATATCTGCATCCCAATCTGGATTTCCTGAAGCTTCTGCAAAAGTTTATGGATCATGATTCTCGGAAACTTGAGCCAAAAGAGAAGAGGCTCGCTGAAACTAAGAACGTGTTCGATGTTGATCTCTAGGATCACCGGTAAGATCACCAGCTGCTTCACATGTTGAATGGACCCATCGAGGAAGCATTGGTGCTGGTGTAATTGGAGGAACATGAGCAGGCGGAGGTGGATTTTCACCCTCACTGTCATCATCAGAAACTGGAGTTGGAAACCTGTCAAGGAAGTTGGAAGAAGAAGAAGAAGAAGGAACAATCGCCAAATTAGGCTCGCAGGCCAAAGATGGCACAATCGCTAAGTTAGGGTCGCAGGCCAAGAGATTTTCATCAAATTTAACATCTCTTTTAATGATTATATCATGAGAATGTGGCTGAAGAAGTCTATAACCTTTTACATCTTCAGAGTATCCAACAAATATGCACTTTTCACTTTTAGGCTACGATGCTTTTTGTTTTTCATCCAGAATGTGAGCCCATGCTTCACAACCAAACACACGAAAGTGACTTACATCTGATTTAATTTTACTCCATGCTTCTTCTGGTGTTATACCTTGTAAAACTTTAGTGGGTGTGCGATTAACTATGTAATTTGCATAATTTATGGCATCGGCCCAATATTGAAGACTTAGTCCCTTAGATTGGATCATATAGTTAGTCATTTCTTTTAAAGTGTTGTTCTTTCGTTCAGCTACACCATTTTGTTGCGGTGTATATGGAATAGTGTGATGTTGTTGGATTCCTTGTTTAGTGCAGAAAGTAGTGAACTTGTTGTTAACATATTCTCCTCCATTGTCAGATCTTAACTTAATAATTTGATGACCAGATTGTTTTTCAATAAGGGCCTTGTAGGCCAAGAACATGTTAAATACTTCGCTCTTAAGTTTTAGGAAGTAAACCCAAGTGCGTCTGGAGTAGTCATCAATGAAAGTTAAGAAATATTTGAAACCAGAAAAGGAAGCAGATGGAAGAGGACCACACAAGTCACTATGCACAAGCTCCAAGGGAACTGAGGCGTGCTAAGAGGCACGTTTTTCAAAACTGTCCCGATGATGTTTTTCGAGTACACAACTGGAACAAACACCATCCTTGCAAGATACCATCGGAAGACTAGTCGCCATATTGTCTTTACATAGTTGTTGCAATGAGCGATAATTTAAGTGACCAAATCGCTCATGCCAAAGTTTGTTCAAGTTATCACTATGAGCAACAAAAACCGAAGGAAAAGGTGATGACTAGAGCAATCGAATCCAGTTGGTCCATTAGTAGTCGAATCCGACTATCATTTGAAATAATGAAATATGAATAATAATAATATATTGGATGATGAATATTACAGTGATGTCTTGGCCTTAACTATGGTTTGGACGTTCATGATGAGGAGACACCTTTCATACTAACCTAATTATAAATTATTTAATTATTTAATTATTTAATTATAATCTTATTTTATGTTCATTACATTGCCACTCCCTTTAAGGGAGCTTTGTCCTCAAAGCTTAGATTATTGTCTTTTCATTCTCGTTTTGTGTTGAAACAGTGTCATTTCTTCAATTATGTATTTTTTAGAACTTGTATTAGGTATGTGCTTGGTCTTTACTCAATAGTTTGTCATTTTCCTTTTATTTGTAACTTGAATTTGTACCCCATTATGTTTATTATTGTTGTCCCATTTTCCATGTACATGAATACGAGGAATATTTTTGTGACTGACCATATCAAGCGTTGTTTTAGAGACTGCTTGTCCCACAATAGTCATGATGTCATCACGTAATGTTTCCATTTTATTATCCTTACGATTTATCTCGAGAAGTGGTGTTTTGTGAGGCTTCTCACACTCGAAGTCACCTGATAGTGTTACATTTAGGTTTCTCCAGGGTGGTAGAAGAGTTAAGGTAGAAGATGAATCTACGATATCTGATTCCTTTGACTTGGATTCTTTTGCATATTGTAGGATCCATCTTTTGTCATTGTATGGATCGTCCTTATTGTCAATGATACTAACTTGACTCTCATTATGATCTTGGTTGAGCTTATCTTTATCAAATATATTATTGGCATTTTGGTCATCCATACAATATTTAGTCTCCTTGTCTTGTTTATTGTCTTGATCAATTTTATTACTCTCATTTTTGTTGTCATAATGGTCCAACATACCTGAGTTACTAATATGGTTTGTATTAGACCTTAGTTTTTGTAACATTTCCATTATCATGGTATTTTGGTTATGTGTCATGATGCTCAAGTTTTGTGCCATGGTGCTTATGTTATGTGTCATCACACACATCTCGTCATCTAATTCTTTTCGTTTCTCGTGCATGATGTCTACTCTATCATCAAGTTTTCTTCCTAGTACTAGAACAACATCTTCTTTGATTTCTTTCTTAAATGCCTTGTTATTTTTTGTTTCTTCTTTGAATTTTTCTTGGTTGGCAACGAGGGCCTTGATGTCCTTCTCCAATTTCTCAAGTTTGTCTTTTAATTCCATCGTAGCCTCGGTCTTTTTATGCAAATGTGTGTACTTGGAAGTTTATTTTGACTTATATAGGAATAAAAGACAACCGATGTCTTTCAAATAATTAATGAATTAATAATAATTATTATAGTTAATTTATGTGTTGAAATAAAATAATAATTATAAAAATATTATATTTAAATAATTTATTAAAAGGTGGATTAATAAGTTTTAAAATATTATATAATAATATTAATATTATAATAATAATATTTGTTTTATTAATATTGTTTTTGTTTGTAGGGCTACATGGAATGAGGGAGGGTGCAACCTAGGTTGAAGTTGGAAAGCAAAACCATGTGTTGGTCTTACTTTTCCTTTTTTATTTTTCCTTTATTTTGTTTTTTAACTTTTATCTTTTCTTTTTAATTTTCTTCTTTCTTTTCAATTCTTTACATTTTTTTTTCTTTTTTTCTATTTTTTTTTAACGTTTTTGTTTTTGTTTTTGGAAATTGTCCTATATTCTAGGGAAACCCTAAATAATGGCAAGGGAGTTGAGAAGGTGGAGCAAAGGGAGGAGCGTGAAGTGATATGGAGTGTGGGAGTGGAGGGTAGCGGAGCAGAGAGAGATATGGTTGAAATGGAGCAGCAAAAGAAATCAGGAATTGATGAGCCGAGTCCGAGCTTAGAGTGCAGGAGCGAATCCGCTCTGATACCAAATGGAGCAACAGAATCTGGTTGGTCCATCAGTAGTCGAATCCAACTATCATTTTAAATAATGAAATATGAATAATAATAATATATTCGATGATGAATATTACAATGATGTCTTGGCCTTAAATATGGTTTTGGACATTCATGATGAGGAGACACCTCCTTTCATACTAACCTAACTATAAATTATTTAATTATAATCTTATTTTATGTTCATTACAATGACCCAAAGTTGTTAAATTTGTACAACCTGGTAATATCATCAACAGTTCCAGTAGCAAGGATATTTTGAGGATTTTTAAAATCCTTGATTACAACTTGGTGAGGTGTAAACGTCACAGTTTTACCTTCACCCGAATGAGTAATTTAATAGACTGATAACAAAATGCAGGAAATTTTTGGAACACATAGTACATCACTGAAATGACCATTTTCTACTGGAATTGTTCTAGATCCTACAACACTTAGAGATCTATCATCACCAACAAATATTTGTTTGGTGTTACATTCATGCATAGTAGAAAAGATGGCTTAATCCTTAGCCATATGATAAGATGCTCCAGAATCAATGAGCCATTCATTTGAAGTAGAAGAAGAAGATGCAGTATAAGAGTAACCAGAAGCACAAAGTGCATGTCCATGAGAGGTAGATTCTGAAGACGAATCTAGACTGATGTGATGCTTCTTCATTGTTGCTTCCAAGGTTGCCATCTTCTTGAAACACTTAGATTCATCATGATTATCTTTCCCACAAAAATTGCAATGACGCTCAGTCTTCTTTCCTTTTGGCTTGGATCCTTTGTCATGTTTTAAAGAAGGAGCTGACTGAGAGGGTTTGGGACCCTTGTTGTTTGGCTTATTATTGCGAAAATTCTGTTTCTTGGGAGGCTTGAACTTTTCTTTTTGTTGGGACAATAATAATTTCTCAGATGTATCTGCATTGTCAATTATTTCAAGATGAATGAGCTTATCTTGCTCTCTAATTAAGGAATCATAAAAGGATTCAAGACTAGGCTTTTGATTGCTAGCTGAAGTCAAGGATTCTTTCATGGAGTAGAATGTAGATACAAAAACAGAATATGCAGGTCCACGTTTGGAAAGAATATGATAAATACATTGTTTGTCTTCTTTCTTAATCTTGCATTCTGCACATAAGAGTCTAAGAGTTTTATACTTAGATAAATAATCTTGAATGCATGAAAAATCATTTGGATTCAAGGAAATCAACTCATTCTCAAGTTGATGACCCCGAATTTCATTGTGTTTACCAAACACAGATTCCAACTTTTCCCAAGCTATATCAGGTTCATCAATTCCAAATATGTGGAATCGCAAATCAATAGAGATTGACATCTCAATCAATCCACGAGCTTCATCACATCTATTTGCCCATTTAATTATCTTATCATCGTCAGTGGGTTCTGTTTCTTTCCCTCAAATTATCTTGAAAAGTCCCCTACTTCGCAGAACATCCTCCATACGAGATTTCCATGAGAAATAGTTAGAACTTGTAAGTATAATATCACAAGGGGTGACCATACTGTAAAATAATGAGTGAAATAACAGAAACTAACTGTCTGGATGCAAAGAACTCGAAAAAATATGCGGTTTAAAAAAAACGGCACTGAAAACTGATTCTGGATGATGAAGTTATGCTTGATCAAAGAAAATGTTGAAGATGTCCCCAATAGTGACGTGGCAGATATTAACTTGACCAACTAAAAAAAAGAACCCCCCTCTTCCCAAGATCAACATTTGACAATCACTTTACAATAAAGTTGCTTATAAGTGAATCGTTTTTGTAGAATAAGTGATGTTTATTTTTACAATAATGTTACTTTTAAATAGTGCGGCGATAAATTAAAAGACTTACTTTTTATTTTATTTTATTTATGTGAGATGCACTTTTACAATAAAGTAACTTGAAAATAGAAATTGCATGCACTAAAAAGTAGCTTAATAGGACTTGAACTCAAGACCTATTAAGGAATTAAACAACTTTGGACCAAGTGAGTTAAGTTTAAAAGGTACATAAAAGAATGGAAAGATGAAGGTTTTTTTTTTTTTTTTTTAACTCTTCTATCTCGTTCTTCGTGCTTGCCTTTTTTTCCTGCAAATCACAAAAAAACCGAACAACAAAAACAATTTTTTTTCCACACAATGGGGTTAGATCTTGGTTAACTTACCCAGAAAGTCTGCATTTTCAAGTTTTCTCGTTGTTTCTGATTTGCCGTGATCGCATAAGGTGCATAGCAAAGAGCATACGTAGCCGAGAAGACAAGAAAAAAAACTTTCCCTTACTGTTTTTTATTCGCCGTGATCGCTCAAGGTGCACGACAAAGAGCATACGCAGCTAGGGAAGGTAGCAGTCCGAGACTAAAACAGTAAAGATCTAATAATAAACTGATAAAATATGAGAGATTTAAAAAATAAAAATAAAACAAATCCGTCACTGTAACATTATACCTTCAGATTTGCTAAAATGGGTGTTTTTGGATCAAACGGAAATGGTTTTCGATGAAACGAAAACTATTTCCCAATGAAAACGGTGCTCCGGATGCAATGGAACAGCTCCCATAGGCGAAAAATGCACAAAAACTCTAGAACCAGAAACCTTTTCAAAGTTTCGGCAACATCGGTTCCAGATCTTGATCAAAACCGAAAGCGACTCTTCATAAACGCTCTGATACCATGTTCAGGTACACATGGTACTCCAAAAAGACCGAACACCTTGAGAAACCACTTCACACAAATAGATCACAGATTAACACACTGATGTTTGTCACGTGGTTAGAACCATTGAGAGGGAAACAGTTCACGGCCCCAGCCAAATAACTACTTGGAGCAATTTATTATG
This sequence comes from Pseudotsuga menziesii, assembly GCA_001517045.1. Lineage (NCBI taxonomy): Eukaryota > Viridiplantae > Streptophyta > Pinopsida > Pinales > Pinaceae > Pseudotsuga > Pseudotsuga menziesii. The sequence goes on from LPNX010628220.1 coordinate 23,553, forward strand.
CAAAAGAAAGAAAGTTACATGAATTTCTCATAATCATTCAACTAGCCAAGGACCCTCCATGATCTTTAAATAGAGATCATGGACCAATCGGGTGTTAAGCAACGGATCAATGGTAGGTATGGTCTAAGAGAAGTTGAACTATCGGATCACTTTATGTCTAGAGCATATCATGACCATCAGATTATAATATTTACAAATGCATACTAATGCATGCTAAAGAAACACACTTTTACCTAACAGATATATTACACAAGTTGATCTTAACTAATTCCTAAGTGTTTAAATATCCTAACAGTAGTTCTCACTAAAATAAGGTTACAAAATATACTCATGTGGATTTGAGTAACAAAAATCCACCATCCATGTATTAGCCTCATGCACTAACATAAACTGAAAACAATAGAGTGCAAATAGCATAAACAATAAGCAATAAACCTTATGAGAACAAGTTTTAAGACTATATACCCAAAATAATTTGGGTTATAACCTTTAGTCCATAGAGAACATGCACTTGGTCTTTGGAACTTCTGGAACCAAACTTTGTTCTTCGACACTCTTACCAATGGTCGTTCAGTTTTCTCAATGGTCATCTCATTGCAATGCAAAGGTCTAATCCTTTCGGCTCCTTTTAAAAAACATGACTCTGTGTCCACAAAGCCACAAAAGCACTCGACCACAATGGCACTAAGTCCCCTTTCAATTATGGAAATAAAGTCTTTAAAAAGAGTTTGAACGCTGGATTTTCATGGTTCTTATGCGATTCTAGAAACTCTACAATCCCGAAACACTACCACAAAGTGGTTGTGCATCCTATATTTTGGAATGATGAACTGTGTACTGAAATTACATTTATGAGCTTTGTCAATTTTGATCTAAATTGAACTATCACAAATTATTCCTCTCTCGCTGTTCATTCTTAATTGAATTGAACTATCAACTCTAGAACGCTCTCCTCAAACCGTGCCCAAACTGCATGTTAAATAGCATATTTGGGTTTGTTTTGGATATGCAGGTGATGTGCTCAATCAAAAACAGAATTCTATCTCCAAGCTAAAAATATCTTCAAGATAAAGCCAAGATCGAAGACATTGACATAGTGACAAAATTTGCAGATCAAATTAGAGATACTAGGATAAAATTCCATGGTCATTGGTTTAAATCCATCATCGAACTATTGGACTGTTAATTTTTATCTGTCGTCGATTTTTCCAACTTCCTCAATCCTGATTTACCGATAATGACTTGACTTTCCAACTAGCAATTAATGCATAATGTCCTTTCTGGTTTTCCTATCCCGACGTGATGACCTTGACTTTGTAAATCATGATGTCGAAAGTCAGAAGTAGGCACTATACAAACAATAATAACGATGACCCTTTTGACTTTCCAATCCCTGCTTCGGAAGTCGAAAGTTGGCATTGTCCAAACAACATTAACAATGATTCTCCTGACTTTCTGATCACGATGTCACAAGTCGACAGTATGCCCATATCGTTGCCAACGTATCATGCCAATAACTTCCATGTCAGCATACGGTCCAACTGTATGGTCCATGTGTCATCCTTTTAGTGGTTCCACATGGCACCCCTTTTAGTCAATTTTACTTATTTCCAATAAATTTAAGAACGCGATATCTTTCACATACAGAGTCTGTTTCTTCTCAAATAAGCATCTTCAGAAAGATCTTGACGAGCTCTATGTGACTGTATCCTTCTATTCAAAATTTGAAGACTTTGAATATTGATCATTTAGGAGATCCTCTTAGATCAACTACACAGATCATAGAAAAAAATATGAATACAATACGAGGAATAAAAAAATACATGGAGTGAGTTTGCAGAGATAGTAGAAGTAGGGTAAATCACTTCAAAATTATGTTTTAGGTCCCCATAGAGGTAAACATTGCATTAAACAATTTAAAGTAAATTTGTACTCACATGATTGACGGAGGAGCATGAGAATGAGGAGTTCTACATTGAGGTTACTAAAGAAGAACTAAAAATTGTTATATCATCGTTCAAGAATGTTGATATCCTAGGAAAGGATGGATGGGATATGGAATTTTATTTGTGGTTTTATGAATTTTTAGAAGAATATCAATTATGGTAAATTGATGAGCCAAGGATATCAAGGGAAGTACTAGGGGCATTGAACTCTATTGTTATAGCCCTTATCCCAAGAGAAAGGAGCCAAAATCCTTGGAATGATTTAAAAGCAATATCAATGTATAAGATTATAGAAATCCATTAGATGTAGCTTGGGTGGTTGGGAGGAATGATTGTTATCCTTCCCACCCAATTTCAATTCTTGTAAGTGACATGATGCTCTTATTTGGCAAATCATCCACAACTATGTCTACATACTCCTCTAATAATTTCTGAATTTTAGCAGGTAATTCATCTATTCTAGTGTTGGTTATAATAGTCCTAGGTTTACCAACAATAGCAAAACTTACCTTTTCTTCTTGCATATGTTCCAGAAATTCTTTCTCCTTGACCAACAATACCTTTGGGCTGGTTTGCTCCTCTATTTTCTCTTCCTTTAGAGGAACAAGAGTATGTCTTTTGCCTTCTTTCTCCAAGACAAAGGTGTTCTCTCTACCATTATACATCACATTCCTATCATACTGCCATGGTCTACCCAACAGTAAATGACACATATCCATTGGTATCACATCACATATGACTTGATCCTTGTAATTCCCAATCCGGAAATCAACTTTGCATTGCTCATTGACCAATACTTGGTGTCCTTTCTGCAGCCAAGAAACTATGTAGGGTGTAGGATGCTTTTCTCTTTGTAATCCTAACTTTTCAACCATCTCTACAGAAACTAAATTATCAGTACTACCATTATCAACAATTAATTTGCAGCACTTACCTTGTGATTTGCACATTGTTTTGAACAAGCTTTTCCTCTCTTCAGGTTCATGTACCTCTTTGCTTGGCTTCAACAAAGTCCTCCTCATCAACAAGACTTCTCCTGCTTCTGGAATCTCAACATGATTCTTAGGTACTCTTTGTTCAGTTTTAGCTTGTGCAACTTGAATATTTCCCTGTCTTGCAGCTCCTTCTGGACAATCCCAAGACATATGTCCCATCTTTCCACAGGTATAACATCTAACCTCATAATTCCTACCTCTTCCTCGACCTCTTTGAAAATATCTTCTTCCCCTGAAGTCTCTTCCTCTCTGAGGTTGTTCTGGCTGACTTGATGATTCAGCTTCTCCCTTTTGAATTGAAGATTTTCCTCTTCCAGTTTGTGGTCCCTTACCTCTGTAAGTCTGACCTCTTCCTCTTCCTGAGTTATTTCTCCTATTTAGCTTCTCTTCCACTTTTAAAGCACATTGCTATGCTTCTTCAACTGACTTAGGTGAAAACAAACTCATCTCATCTTGAATGTCAAATTTAAGACCATTCATGTATCTGGCTACCTTCTTAGAAGTATCTTCTATGTATCCAGCTCTAATGTTTATCTTGTAGAACTCTTCGGTATAATCCTTGATAGTAAGCAGTCTTTGACTCAAGTTCTACATTTGCCTATAAAAGGCTAATTGATATTCTTTGGGCAGAAATTTCTCCTTCAGTTTAGCAATCATTCTGCTCCAATTCTTGTTTGGTTGCTTGTGCAGTCTTATTCTTTCTACTTGTACACCATCCCACCAGTGCAAAGCATGTCCTTTGAGCCTAGTCACTGCAAACTTCACTTTCTTATCCTCAAGTATTTCAGCAAAATCAAAATGCTTGTCCATGGAATTTATCCAGTCAACTAATTCCTTAGGATTTAATCCCCCATCATATGCAGCTATGTCTATTCTTGGTTTTGAACTAGCCCCAATGATTACCTTCAATAATTTCATTCCAATGTCTTCTTATGTCCTTTCTTCTGCTTCTGCTTCACTCTCTGGTTCAACTTCACTAACATCACCCGCTTCAGGATCTATTCTTCCAGCTTCTCTCATGGCTGTCATTTCTTCTCGCAAAACTCTCAACTCCTCCATTACTTTTGCATTGGCTATAGGTCTGCCTCCTCGGCCTCCTCTACCACGTCTTACTCTGAAATCCATTTATGAGGTAATCATTTTGCTCTCAAATTATTACTGTTTAGATTTCTTCCTCTTGTTTCTTTGACCTCGAAAAAGATGAAAATAATTCCTCTTTACATAGCAAAGAAACTCCTTGTTCCTTCAGCTCTGATACCACTTGATGCAGGGTGAAATGGAAACTGAAATTACAGGTCCTTTAACTTTAACTAATTGCCATTGCCATAGTCACGTTTTGCACCTCTGCAGCTACAAATGTATAATGCCCTTGCCCCTTCGTTCAAAAAGATGAAGCTGAAGATAGATGCTAATAAGGGAGTCTGGTGTTTCAATACATGCTTTTGTGAGATTTCCGTCATGAATTGAACTATCGATCCAATTGATATAATTTCAATCCAATTCACAACTAGAATGGACAAGGATTACGGAGAATAGAGGTTTCATTAACTCTTGAACATTTGGGTTTTCTGTCATAGATATCAACCAGGAATCATTTATAAACTTGGTTGTTGTTTACGTTAAATGCACACAAGAATTTCAATAAACCTGTAGCTGTATACTCATAAAATTAACACGATTTCAATATGAATACCAAATAACCTGTAAGAACTTACAAATATGCACAGTCGACTCCAAGATATGCCAAACGTGTAATTTATGGGCAGCTAAAACACGATTTTACTTTTAATCACACGCAGAGTAAACAAATTTGAATGCAAGGGTTCCACACGTCTTCCAGGCTTCCATAATCTCTGCCATAAATCTACAATTTTTTCCTCTGCAAAGCCCTCTCTGTCTCGACTATTTCCTCTCTGTCCCGACTACCATCTTCTTCCTATCTTCTTTCCTTTTCTTCTAACTCATGCTAACAAATAACAAACCCCTCCTTAGATTTAGGAACTTACTAATTTTAGAATGAACTAACTCCTATTTTTCTTCAACAGGTAAACAGATGTCCCAATCTCCTCGCAGGGAGCTGTTGAGAATCATCTACTTCTATTTTAACTCTAAAATTGACAACAAGGCTGACTGCCTGGAATTTTAATTAAATAACATTTCAATCAGTGTTTCCTCTGACCATTTGAATCATTCCCCTAGTCACAACATGTGATCAAGACATTGCATTGCTGACTTTACCTTGTGCTCCTGCATCAAACTCCTCAGGTGAGAAAAAATTGATGAACTCCTATTCATGAGTTCTTCCACAGTTCTGCCACTTTTCTGTATGAGTGCAGTAGCCACCCAAGTAGCATCTTCAAGTGGTTGATTCTTCCACTTGATTAGGTACTCATAGTATTCATGTCCTTTGGTTTTCTTCAGCACTTTAGTGCCCAAGATCTTCTCCATTTCTAGCTTTGGCACAACAGGGATCTGTTTCTGCCATTCCACTTTTTGTCCTGTATCCAATTCATTGGTGGATGAAGTTTCAGACTTTTGAAAAGGATACAAATCCGTAACATTGAAGATAGGTGATATGCCCATATCACTTGGAAGTTCAATTTCATAAGCATTGGTTGAAAAATTCCTCAAGATTCGACAAGGTCCAATCTTCTTAAGTTTTAATTTATTATAGGTACCTCTAGGGAACCGTTCTTTCTTCAGGTATTCCAATACCAAGTCACCTTCTTCAAAATTTACTTCTCTCCTCTTCAAGTCTGCCCTCTATTCATATTTTAGATTATTCTACTGCAATCGTTCTTTAAATTGTTCATGCAACAATTGCATGTATGCAGCAAAATCCTCTGCATCTGCACTCCTTTTCTCCATCATTCCCAAGTTTATGAGCTCGAATACTCCTCTTGGATTTATCCCATAAACAATATTAAAAGGACTTAGACCTATACTTCTATTAGGTGAGTCATTGTATGCAAACTTAGCCTATGGTAAAGCTAGATACCATCGATTAGGATGTTCACTAACCAAACTTCTCAGAATATTACCCAAACTTCTGTTTGTAACTTCAGTTTGTCCATCTGTTTGAGGATGGTAAGCTGAGCTAAAATTAATGTCTTTTCCCAACTTCTTCCATAAATTCCTCCATAAATGTCCAAGAAATTTAGTATCTCTATCAGAGACTATACTCATAGGAAGACCATGAAGTCTCACTATCTCTTTGAAAAACAGATTTGCAATGAGAGTGGCATCACTAGTTTTTGTGCAAGGAATAAAGCGTGCCATCTTTGAAAATCTATCAAGCACAACAAATATAGAGTCATTACCTCTCTATGTTCTTGGCAATCCTAGAACAAAATCCGTACTTACAACATCCCAAGGCTTCTTAGGAATGGGTAATGGCTGATACAGTCTAGTATTCTGTTTCCTTCCCTTTGCATGCTGACAGATTTGGCATTTCCCAACAAACTTCTGTACATCTGCTCTCACTCTCGGCCAATAGTAAAAATTACTTAATTGGGCATAGGTTTTGTCATTTCCAAAATGACCAGCAAGTCCTCCACTATGCTTTTCCTTCAATAAATTCTCCCTCATTGAACATTTAGGAATGCACAACTTGCTTCCTTTAAACAATAGTCCTTCATGTATCATGAAGTCTATCCATGGGTTTCTATCTCTGAATACTTGGTTCTGACAAGCTTCATATGCTTCTTTGAAATCAACATCTTCTTCATACATGTCCTTCAAATGTTCTAATCTAAGAACATTCACTTGGACTTCCTGCAAAACTAAACATCTTCTGCTCAAGGCATCTGCAACTTTATTAGAACTTCCACTTATATGCTTTAAAACAAAAGTGAAATTCTGCATAAATTCAACCCATTTAGCATGTTTTTGATTTAAGTTTTCTTGCTTAGTTATAAATTGCAAAGCACGATTGTCAGAATATAGAATAAATTCCTTTGGCATAAGGTAATGCCTCCACTTCTTCATAGCTTGGATTACTGCATAGAATTCTTTATCATAGGTGGAATATTTTTGTTTTGCTTCATTCAATTTCTCACTGAAATATGCAATTGGTTTGTCATCTTGACTCAGCACTCCTCCAATGTCATATCCACTAGCATCACACCTAACAGAATATATATATATATATATATAAATATTATTTCCGAAATCTGGGAGAGCTAAAACAATCTTCTCAGTGATCTTCTCTTTCAATAATTTAAAACCTTTCTCTACTGCAACAGTCCGTTTGAATGGCTGTTTTTCTTTCTTCACTGTGTCCAGGATTGGAGCACATATTCCACTAAAATTATTGATGAACTTTCTGTAAAAACTTGCCAACCCATGAAAAATTCTTACCTCAAATATATTCCTTGGAGATGGCCAATATGCAATTGCTTTTACTTTCTTGGGTTCCATCTTTAGTCCTTCTTATGAAATTGCAAATCCTAAATAAACTAGTTCCTTCTTCATAAACAAACACTTCTTCAGATTTATTAGGAGTTTTTCATCATGTAATTTCCTTAAAACTAGATTCAAGTGCCTAATATGCTCTTCTTTTGTCTTGCTAAAAACAAGAATATCATCCAAATATACAATGACAAACTTTCCTATGAATTATTTAAGTACTTCATTCATTAATCTCATAAAAGTACTAGGTGCATTAGTCAAACCAAAAGGCATAAATAACCATTCATATAACCCCGTATTTGTTTTGAAAGTTGTCTTCCACTCATTACCTTCCCTCATTCTTATCTGATGATATCCACTTTTCAAATCTAATTTAGAGAAATAGTTTGAACCACTCTAGCAATCCATTAAATCATCCATCCTAGGTAAAGGAAATCTATACCTGATGGTGATCTTGTTTATGGCCCTAGAATCTCTACACATCCTCCATTCTCTTCCTTTCTTTGGGCTCAATACTGTAGGTACAACACAAGGACTTAAACTCTCTCTGACCAATCCTTTATCTAATGGTTCTTGTACTTCTCTGCTGATCTCTGCATTCTCTGCTGGAGTCATTCTGTAAGCTATTTTGTTTGGCAAGCTAGCTCTAGGAATAAAATCTATATGATGGCTGATACTTCTTACAGGTGGAAATTCATTTGGAAAATCATCCACAACTATGTCTACATACTCCTCTAATAATTTCTGAATTTCAGTAGGTAATTCATCTATTCTAGTGTTGGTTATAACAGTCCTAGGTTTACCAACAATAGCAAAACTTAGCTCTTCTTCTTGCAGTTGTTCCAGAAATTCTTTCTCCTTGACCAACAATGCCTTTGCGATGGTTTGCTCCTCCGTTTTTTCTTCCTTTAGAGGAACAAGAGTATGTCTTTTGCCTTCTTTCTCCAGGACAAAAGTATTCTCTCTACCATTATACATCACATTCCTATCATACTGCCATGGTCTACCCAACAGTACATGACACACATACATTGGTATCACATTACATATGACTTGATCCTTGTAATTCCCAATCTGGAAATCAACTTTGCACTGCTCATTGACCAATACTTGGCATCCCTTCTACAACCAAGAAACTCTGTAGGGTGTAGGATGCTTTTCTCTTTGCAATCCTAACTTTTCAACCATCTCTACAGAAACTAAATTATCAGTACTACCATTATCAACAATTAATTTGCAGCACTTACCTTGTGATTTGCACATTTTTTTGAACAAGCTTTTCCTCTCTTCAGGTTCATGCACCTCTTTGCTTGGCTTCAGCAAAGTCCTCCTAATCAACAAGGCTTCTCCTGCTTCTGGAATCTCAACATGATTCTCAGGTATTCTCTGTTTAGTTTTAGCTTGTGCAACTTGAATATTTCCTTGTCTTGCAGCCCCTTCTAGACAATCCCAAGACATATGTCTTGTCTTTCCACAGGTATAACATCTAACCTCATAATTCCTGCCTCTTCCTTGGCCTCTTTGAAAATATCTTCTTCCCCTGAAGTCTCTTCCTCTCTGAGGTTGTCCTGGCTGACTTGATGATTCAGCTTCTCCCTTCTGAACTGAAGATTTTTCTCTTCCAGTTTGTGGTCCCTTACCTCTGTAAGTATGACCTCTTCCTCTTCCTGAGTTATTTCTCCTATTCAGCTTCTCTTCCACTTTTAAAGCACATTAGTATGTTTCTTCAACCGACTTAGGTGAAAACAAACTCATCTCATCTTGAATGTCAAATTTAAGACCATTCATGTATCCGGCTACCTTCTTAGAAGTATCTTCTGTGTATCCAGCTCTAATGTTTATCTTGTAGAACTCTTCGGTATACTCCCTGACAGTAAGCAGTCTTTGTCTCAAGTTCTACATCTGTCTATACAAGGCTAATTGATAGTATTTGGGCAGAAATTTCTCCTTCAGTTTAGCAATCATTCTGCTCCAATTCTTGATTGGTTGCTTGTGCAGTCTTCTTCTTTCTGCTTGTACACCATCCCACCAGAGCAAAGCATGTCCTTTGAGCCTAGTCACTGCAAACTTCACTTTCTTATCCTCAGGTATTTCAGCAAAATCAAAATGCTTGTCCATGGAATTTATCAGTCAACTAATTCCTCAAGATTTAATCACCCATCATATGCAACTATCTCTATTCTTGGTTTTGAACTAGTCCCAATGACTGCCTTCAATAATTTCATTCCAATGTCTTCTTATGTCCTTTCTTCTGCTTCTGCTTCACTCTCTGGTTTAGCTTCATTAACATCACCCACTTCAAGATCTCTTCTTCCAGATTCTCTCATGGCTGTCATTTCTTCTCGCAAAACTCTTAACTCCTCCATTACTTCTGCATTGGCTATAGGTCTGCCTCCTCTGCCTCCGCTACCACGTCTTACTCTGAAATCCATTTCTGAGGTAATAATTTTGCTCTCAAATTATTACTATTCATATTTTTTCCTCTTGTTTCTTTGACCTCGGAAAAGATGAAAATAATTCCTCTTTACACAACAAAAACTCCTTTTTCCTTCAGCTCTGATACCACTTGATGCAGGGTAAAATGGAAACTGAAATTACAGGTCCTTTAACTTTAACTAATTGCCATTGCCATAGTCACGTTTTGCACCTCTGCAACTACAAATGTATAATGCCCTTGCCCCTTCATTAAAAAATATGAAGCTGAAGATGGACGCTAATAATGGAGTCTGGTGTTTCAATACATGCTTTTGTGAGCTTTCCATCATGAATTTGAACTGTCGATCCAATTGATATAATTTCAATCCAATTCACAACTATAATGGACAAGGATTACGAGGAATAGAGGTTTCGTTAACTCCTGAACATTTGGGTTTTCCGTCATAGATATCAACTAGGAATCATTTATAAACTTGGTTGATGTTTACGTTAAATGCACACAAGAATTTCAATAAACGTGTAGATGTATACTCATAAAATTAACACGATTTCAATATGAATACCTGATAACCTGCAAGAACTTATAGATCTGCACAGTCGACTCCAAGATATGGCAAACATGTAATTTCTGGGTAGCTAAAACACGATTTTACATTTGATCACATGCAGAGTAAACAAATTTGAATGCAAGGGTTCTAGACGTCTTCCAGGCTTCCATAATCTCTACCATAAATCTACATTTTTTTCCTCTACAAAGCCCTCTTTGTCTCGATTGATTCCTCTCTGTCCCGACTACCATCTTCTTCCTATCTTCTTTCCTTTTCTTCTAACTCATGCTAACAACTAAATAACCCCTCCTTAGATTTAGGAACTTACTAATTTTAGAATGAACTAACTCCTATTTTTCTTCAACAGGAAAACAGATGTCCCAGTCTCTTCGCAGGGAGCTATTGAGAATCATCTACTTCTATTTTAACTTTAAAATTGACAACAAGGCCGACTACCTAGAATTTCAATTAAATAACATTTCGATCAGTGTTTCCTCTGACCATTTGAATCATTCCCCTAGTCACAACATGTGATCAAGACATCACATTGCTCACTTTACTTGGTGCTCCTGCATCAAGTTTCCCCTTTATCAAGGAGATGGATGGCCTAAAGATCTAGCAAAGGAAGTAGGATACGAATAGGAAAATATTCTTGGCTAGAGAGTATATGTAGTTATAGACTATCTGAAGAATTGAAATTTGCCTTGTTAAGTATGGAAATATTATATTTAGTAGAATTAGCTAACCCATTAACTAACTTATAATTTTGGAATCAAGTTTAGAATATATGAGAACAACCAGGTTCATAAGGAAATCAAGAAGAGTGGAAATTGTATGTTCGTAATCTAGACAACTATGTTATTAGATTGTGTACAAATGTAAATTAATTGATATGGTTAAAAAATAAGGACTCTTGGGTATACTCTACTAAATTAGGTTACGAGGCAACAATGGAGAAAAATGAGGAAGAAATACTACAAACTTCATGCCTTGGTGTTGAGATTTCCTTCTAATGGATCCTTGCCTCCAATAGCTCAAGAATTATTTTGACAGAGTTTGGGTGTTCAACACAATTCTTCCTCCTCCATCCCATGGGGAATGAGCCAGTATTTAAAGGCATGAGAGGATAGGTATGGTTTAGGATATCATGGGTGAGGTGGAGATAAGATCCAAAAAGGAAGGATCTCAAGCTCCAGTTGGTCCTAAACCATAGAGATGAGGCTCCACGGAGGTAATCTTCGAGAAGCCTCTCGAAATTTCTCTTTTTTCCTTGAAAACTCGAGCACCGCTCCTACAATGAAGCAAACATGCGGTGTTAACGAGGTAACGCTTCTTGCAGTAAGGCTAGAAGCAGTGGCATCGCTCTTTGCTCATGTATCAGGAGCATTACCAGATCTTTGCTCCTTGGGTAACGCTTTACAAAATTCCTAATAGTAAGACTAGAGGAACAACTCTTGGCCATAGAAGGTGCAAAATTCCTAACAACACTACCTTAAGGGTATTTTGATAAATAAAGTATTGATCATTTTGAATATTTTGTTTTTTATTCAAGTTTAAGGGTTGAGGATCATAACAAGTGGTTTAAGTGCTCTTTATTGGACTGAAAATTAAGGTTTTTTCGTCGTTGCAAGATTTCAAGAGAAAAAGAGGGTTGTAACACTCATATCCATTTATGTAGATTGATGTGCATAATCTAAAGAAATTAATCAATTTGTTTTCAACTTGAGCAAACACCCAAGTTATTATTAAGGTCAAAATTAGAGTCTATGAAGTGATGATATTGTTGATTTGAAATCAACTATTTTAGGATCTTTCGTACGAGGGCCACATGGATTGCTGAGCATGTATTGTTGGAGTTATTGTGATTGTGTCAAAGGATTAATGTTTTCATTTTTATTTGTATAATTTAGAAGTATAATAAAAAAAGGGGTGCGCATGAAAAAGTAAAATGTGAATTGGTGGTTTCAAACCCATGGGTTTGGAAGCTCATAGTATTTCCTCATGGTGTTTGGAAAAGTGAAATAAAAAGAGGACTTAATTATTCAATTAATGGGTGCCATGTTTTTTTGAATGAACATGTCCCTTCATGAAAGGTTATGATAAAGTTTAAAAAGAGAAAATATTGAGAGAAAGAGTGTGTGTATGTGAAAAATGTAGTAACATTTAAATACGTGGATGACTAAAGATTGTATATCATTCCAAAATGGGAGAGTTGTGAAATATGTTTTAGGTCAATTTGAATTTTTCGCTACAATTTATATTCTGGGACATTTCAGTTTGTGAAATTTTGAGGAGAGGGAAGCGGGATCTTTGAGTACACGTGGTGAAAATTTTAGACATTGGTTCACTATACTTTATGAGATATGCCCTGTGTAAGTTGGGGTTTTTGAATGGCTGTGGAATTAGTTTCAAACATGTCAGTTTGGCATTTTTACTATAACTTATTTTCTGGGATGTTTCATATGATGAAAATTTGAAATCAATTCCAATAAGGTTAGTTTGGCATTTTCACTATACTTTTTCTAGGACATTTCAGACCGTGAAATTTTCAAAGATTTGAAGAGACATATAGAAGTATATTAGGTAAAAAAATCAGAATTTAGTTTGCTATACTTTGTAAGATATACCCCGTGGAATTATGTTTTTTAAGTGATCCTAAAATCAATTTAAAACATGTCAGCTTGACATTTTCTCTATAACCTATTTTCTAGGAATTTTTCAGATTATGAAATTTTTAGGGATCTAAGGAGACATACTGAAGTACCTAAGGTTAAAAAATTAGAACAATATTTGCAAAATTAGATACATGGCACACTATACAATTTTATTCTTGGGAAGAGGAAAAAAACAACAAGCTTTATGAAAGTTAGCATTTGGAAATTCAAATTTTGGTAAAATCTAATGAAGGTTGAAATGGAAAGCAGACTCAATAAAGGTAATGTGAATGTTATAAAATTTTGGATAATTTATATACATTAAAGAATAAACTATAACTTAAAGGCTGGTGCCTCTCAAACAAACAGATTGGTGTCTCTTATTAGCTTGGTTCTTAATGGTGGGGATTGGTGTCTACAAAGATATATAAGAGTAGGTCGGTGCCTACCAAGGTTTGTATTAGTGGGGATTGTTGTGTTCAATAGGTTGGATCCTAGAAAGAATTATAAAGAGAATCTTTGTGGTTCTATAAAAAAAGGGTTTCTGCATAAATCTTGTGTTCCATGTTATCCATATGTGATTATTTTGTTATGGTTGATGAATGTTTGAAAAAGTAAAAAAATGTCGTATACTAATTCAGCCGTCTCTCAGTATAAGTCTGTGTTTAACAGTTGGTATAAGAACAAGTTCCTTTAGAAACAATCTAATCAGTGGAATGTATATCTTGGGATCGCACAAGGTTGGTCAGGAAGGTTTCTCCACAAATAGAGCTCCATTGTTTAACATATCAAACTATGCATTCTATAACATAAGGATGCGGACATATATAATGGCTCTTGGGTTTGATATTTGGGAACTATTTGTGATTGGTTATATAACTCCACCAATTCCACAAACAAATGTGATTGGTAAGAAAACTAGTGAAAGCAATGCAAAAGCCATGAATGTCATCTTGTGCGGTCTATTAGAATCCTAGTTTGTCAAGGTTACGCATTATTTATTAACAAAATAAATTTGGGACAAGATTCAAAATATCTATGAAGGTGATGACAAGGTTAAGAAGGAAAAGCTCCAAACTCGTTGAGGATAGTTCAAGGATCTGAAAATGAAAGATGAAGAGAATGTTGCATCCTATATCCTCTATGTGGATGAAATTGTCAACACCATCAAAGGACTTGGTGAAAAAGTTGAAGATTAGATGATTGTACAAAAGGTGTTAAGTTCACTCCCCTTAAGATTTGATGCAAAGATTTTCACTATTGAATAATTAACAAGGGATAAATTGCATGGGATTCTCACTACATATGAAATGAGGATAAAAAAAGAAAAGCCATCAAATAAAGCAACAATTTTCAAGGACGAATAACAAAGAACACAAGTTAAGAAATTGTTCCAACTGTGAGTCAGGTGCAGAGGAAACACATTTTGTGAGAAAACTCAAAAAGGGATTTGGAAAATACAAAGGTAAGTTTCCCTTTAAATGCTTTAATTGTGGAAAAGTAAGACATTTTGTTTATAATGAAAGTAGTGATGATGAAGAAAACCATAACATAAATAAAGGAAGCAAACATCATCAAAATAACCACAAATGGGACAAGCATGAAAAGAAGACTCTTATAAATAGAAGAAGAGTCTCTACTGAAAGGGGTTAGTGACTCACCTGAAGAGAGCAGTGTTGAACTTAGTATTGTCATTGATGTCAAATAAGAAGCATGAAGTATAGAATTCAACTTGAAGAAGTCTATAAGAAATCATTGTTAAGCTAAAGATGAGTGTCCATCGCACAAATACCACGTAGTTAGTAAATATATCAAAGTGCGCAGATTACACACCGACAAGATAATAAGAGATACGGTTTGGTCAAGTTGAATGTTTGGGTAAACTTGATCATGAAGAAAGGAAGAAGGGGTGTCGACAACATAGAGAAGCCCATACTTATGGACACAATCAATTGAGGTAAATAAATAAGTATTGATGATAGAATGAGTATAAATGAATAAAATATTGGTGTGTTTTTGGTGTGCGTAGTAGTGAAGAATACTACGGGGTAGAAGAGGAATAAAAAACCTGTTGATTGGTAGAAGTTCACAACAATACAAAATTGAGTCATATACAAAGTCACAGTTGCAAAAAATTGAGCACACAAAATAAAAGGAAAGCAACAAAGATTATTATGCACACAAATTCAACTAGACATGTGGTTAGGTGTTCAACATAGCAGAGTCCAAGGGGAATTTGTGCAAGAACAAAATAAAACATAATTTGTGAAGCAGTGTGCATAGAAGTAGTGGTGAGGAGTTTGGTTGAACACATCCATTGATCAAACTTTATAAAAGTGTACTGAGTTCTACAAAAGAATGTGTTCGACTCACAATAAATTCCAAGTTTCAATAGACACTGAAGTCCAAGATTTCCCAGCTAGAGATCAACATTTAAAGAACCTTCAGGACATGCTATAGATAGGGGAAGAAAGCATAGCTAAGATCGAAAGCATTGATGAAGAAGCCATTGGAGTTTGGATTGTGAAAGCTTCAATTCACAAGCATCTCTTTGAGGATTTACTGATTCAGAACTCACCAAAAGTAAGGGATATAGAATCCCAATTGTCCAAACATGAAATAGTTACATGAGTGCTAGATCCAGTTGACTATCAAGTCATTAGTGAAGAGGCTCAAGCATGGGATGTTTTTATTAAGAAACTAGCTTCACCCACATAGGAATTTGTTTTGTCTCCATGTGGCAGCTTTATGTAATATTTTGTTTTTATTAAATTTTCCTTAGTGAGCACACTAGAGGACAAAGAACTTGTAAACGAAGAGTTAAGGAAGCCCAAGGGGCTAGGGTAACTGAAAGGTCATGTGTAATTTGTATAAGTAGGGGTAGATTCGAATAGAAATGGGACTAATTCTAGCACACATGCTGAAGCTTTTTGTAAGGAGAACTATTTCTATTTATAATAAAGAGGACCAAAATTTTGCTAGAGGAAGGACTGTATGAGATTCAAGACGGTTATGTGGATTGGTGAACGTGAACTTCTTCTGTTTTGGCTTGCTGTATAAATGTGAGATCATTCCGACCTATTTAGTTATTTCTGCAAGTTTATGAATGGTTTCATTATTCCATTTCGAATTTCGTGCAAGAAAATGAGTAATAAATGTTTTAACTTCACAGATCTATCTTTGTCTCATTTTTTTGTTGTATTTATGTATGAATAATCTAATGGATATCTGTTGGATTATGTGTGAAAACAATATAGTATAGTTACTGATTTCAATATAATATTTTCTCCCTGGGGATAGTTAGAATTAGTTAGTTGTTCTTTTCTTTCATAGAGTGACTATGGGGCAGGAGCGGTAATACAGAGGGAATACCTATGCATCTCTAGTGAGGTTCTTACCCACTATCACTTGCATTTAGTATAGGCACTTGCATTTCATTATAAAACATAAAATCACATAAACGATGGAACGGGATGCAACCGGTAAAATAGATTTAAACATTCCTTCAATTCTACGGTATCCGGGCCGCTAACCAGGCGGATTCCCCATACCAAACGATAAACGATCTAATTGGGAACATTTATTGGGGAGAATCCCTACTGTTGGTACATGGGATTTTTCGGGCATCAACAAGACGCCATGTAAGTAACATGTCTTCAGCTAATCCCTCCCTTACATTGAGATTAACCAGGATTCTAGCCACCGTCTTCATATTTTTCTCCTTGAAAGAGAGGTCCGCTTCAAGAAACATCCCCAAAATGTTACCTATATTCTTAAAGTGCTCTTCAGACCAGTAGTGCAGTGGAAGCCCCAACAATATAACCCACGATGGAACAAAAATGACACGCTCCCTACTCATATCAAAGAGCGGATGCCATGGTTTTAGTAGCATAGGTGAGTGATCCAAACTCCAATTCTGATTAAGCACCCATTGCAAATGTTTAGGTCGGTGAAAATTTAAAGCGAACCATCCATGAGTTAGTCCATCCATAACTGGGACGACATCTAGTGCCTCTAACCAATAATTGACAACCCACTTAACCACTGTTTGTAGTGAGAAAGTTTGTCCTAGAAACCTACCTACCAGTATACAGTATTCCATCTGCATGACCTGATTCCACCCTATATCCTCCCCCACAGCATAATTGAAGACGACCCTCTTGTTCTTGATCCAATTTTTACCCCTTCGACTAGCCCCCTTGCTACCGACCCTGCCATCTACTTCACTGCTAGATCCAAAGGCGATGAAACCTACCATTGGTGGGCTAGGGAAGCCCCTATATTCCGTCGATCCAATGGACCTGGCCACAAAACCCAGTTCCTTTACCCTCTATTCACTGACAAAAAAATCAGCAAGATTTTCTATGCCTTTATCACCCCCAACAACATTCATTCCTGAAACCACAACACTAGCATCCCTTTCACCTACAAAAGAGTCCCCCTCTGGCAAAGTTGGGTTCGCCAAAACCAGCCTCCCAACACCAAAACCACCATCAAAACCCTCATTAGGAAAGGAAACCACCGGTACCTGAAAAGGAAATGGTGAAGACAGTAGCAATTTAGACAGTGAAAAAACCTCCTCACCGAGAACCGGTGAAAACTTAGCAGCATATTCAACCCAAGTTGAAGGAATAACCTCCACCTCACGCAAAAACCCTCCACCTATCCCAACCCAGAAAGCTTCTTCCTTGAGATGATCACTGGAGTAATCCACCCGTTCTTCATCTACCATGATGCCAGTGACAGGTAAAAACAATAAAAAATAATTACAAGTAGGAAACCTGAAAAGAAAACCCAAAAAACCTATGAGGACCACACTCCAAATCCATAACCATCTGCAGCTACCCAGTATCGAAACCAAAGAACTCCATCCCTGCCATAGTCAGCTCTCCATATGCACACGGTCAACTAGGAACCTTGGAAACCCTAGGCACCGATGGGCCTAGGCTCGATGCCCTCGAAGACCTGCTCCATTCCCTCCCCTTGTCCCAACACCTATTGACGCAATGGTAAACAATTACAACAAATTACGTATGTCTGAGAATTAATATTCATGGCATTACATGTTGGTATTAAGTTATTATGAGAAGGGGGGGTGAATCAATAATTGCGTAGATATGTACAATTTTAACTTATGTAGACTTTTACGAATATAAAACTTCTAGCATTCACAACAATAATTAGAAAAACACACAAATACTTGAGAACCAATGCATATGTATAAATAAATATGAATAGTTACATTAGTGGGATATTACATTCTCCAAATATGAGCATCCACTCATTTCAGGTGTTTACTTGATCCCAAGTACACTATATAGTCTTCTGACACCGACCTGCAACAACTTCAATCTGTGTAAGATCAAACTCACAATATTCAGGCACCATCATGACATATATCAATATGATAACAAAAACTGTGACTTGTAGCTTCAAGCTCTGACATGTGGAAAAACTACACTCTTATGTTGTTGAAGTTACAAATTTTGTTTGTACTCCAACACCCATTAGAAGGAGGCTATGACCCCCTGAGTTTTATCTGCACCCATAGAAAGGATGTTGTTGCGCCTTGATTGTATTTTCCAACATCGACTAGAAGGAGGATTCAACCCCCTGCTCCTTGCCAGAACTAGCCTCCATGATATTAAAAATGATTGTATATAAAATAGAGAAATACCTTTTCTTCAAATTTTGGAACTACTGCAATGTTTTGATCTACGTTTGTGTATCTGCATCAGACAATTGCCCAAAATACGATGGAAAAAACAATTGTGATCTACGTCTTCTCAGTTGATCTACGTTCTATGTCTGAATAGAATTTCCAGCTCAATCACACTTGCTTCTCTACGATCTGCTTCTTTACTGAGAAAAAACTTCACAAATTCAAACTACATGGTATCCTTTCTTCCAATGCATTTACTTGTTGTTCATTACTGATTGTATTGCGCACTGCGACTCTGCTACATAAAGATATTCTCTGCGATCAACGAGCCATTGATACCCCCTAAGAAACTTCGAAGCTTTTCAAATAGTTATATCTTCATTTCTTACAAGCTTACTTCACCTCATCCATCTCTTTCTTATTTGTAATCTGCTTGACTCAAGTGATATGTCCACTTGGTGAAGTTCCTTCACTTTGGATGACGTCTCACTGAATTGCCTCTTCAACAAGTTAGGATTTGCGTTAGTGTGCCACTTTTCACAAATCATCTTTGTGTAGTTTATGGAACATATATTCCAACATACTTGTGGTAATTTTGCACACATCAATTTGTTTCTTATGTTGCTTTACAAATCTTTGTACCACTTACCAACTTCTTTGTGGAATTTTGTCACAATTTAATTTCTCTTTAATCAAAGTCTTATAAATAGTATTTGCGCATTTGTGTAATTTTCAATATTCTTCTATGTGTATGAACATGTGTGCATTTTCAACCAGGGTAGAACTTTCATACATATTTGCTTCGCTTTTATTGTGCACAGACATTTATATAGAAACATATAGGAAACATACAAGAGCATCAATGCCACGTTTATCAGTACTTGGAATTATATCATGTTCTGGTACATTTACTTCATATTTTACATCAATGACAATACATCAACAATCTCCCCCTTTATCATTGATGTCGACACAAATAAGCTCCCCCTGTCATTGGATTCTCTCCTTCTTGCAGCTTCTCTCTTGCTTCGTTCTTTCAACTTCTTTCCCCCTTTGACATCAATGGAAAAGAGCCCTTCTGCTTTGCTATATATCCCCCTCGCTTTGTTCTTACTACTAGGTTGCAAATAATCCTATTTTCTGCATCATATTCAGGGGACTATCTTCTTTTTCCTTATTCATGATTTCTGTGTCTAATTTATGCATCTTGCAAGCGGTATTGTCTTGAATTGCGGATAAGAGGTGTTTTCTTTCATACAATAAATTTGCACATATTTCCAACCTTTTCGTATCAATGGAAAGAGTACATGTGCTCAATATGTTTTCCACGTGGTGTGCGTACTATATCTTTTACCCCGATATCATTCTTTTGAATCAACTTTTGTACCACACATTAAATTTTGACTTAACATGATCTGCCTTGGATTGTACAATGCATGAATTCTCTGACTTTGGCGTTCATTTTCCCAATTTTATAATTTGGTGGTATTTTCATTTTGCTCGAAGAACTTGCAAACATGGAATTACACACCAAAATTCAGTTCCTTACAATCCTCATCAAACCAGTGTAACAGGAAGGATGAATAAAACATTAATGAATATGTAAAGATCAATGATGTTTTTCAATAATGCGAAACTGATGTTTTGGGGTGATGCAGTAGTATGTGCACCATATTTGAGAAATGGAAGTCCATATCATTCTCTTGAAGACAATACTCCACATGAAATGTGGTTTGGCCACCTTCTTTTAGTTAGGCATCTTATGGTTTTTGGTTCCACCTCATATTCCTTGATACTAAAGGAGCAAAGAAACAAACTTGGTGCTAGAAGTAAAAAATGAATGTTCTTGTGGTATTAAGACACTTCCAAGGCATAACATATTTATGATGAGGTACTATTGATGCCAGGAAATTCCCAAGCACCGACAGTATGGATTCTCCCCGGTAATCGATCCCAATTAGATCGCCCATCGTTTGGTGTGGGGGATCCATCTGGTTAACAGTCCGACTACTAGAGATTAATTTGCTTAAAGTGTTTTATCGGTTATTGCTCGATTCACCGTTTATGTTGTTTCTTTAATTAAAAGATGAAATGAAAATGCCTAATCTAAATGCATATAATCGATTGACAGAAACCTCACTAGTGATGCGTAGGTTCTTAATTCTCATCTTACCGTTCATGCCTCATAAATTATCTTTTAAATCTAAGACTAAACTGACTATCCTATTCTAGTTTACTCTATCCCCGTAGGGAGCAAATTTAAAATTAGAGTAATGTACTGTAACTGTTCATGCCAATTTCACAGGTAGATGTTCCAACATAATATGCTCATTCACAGTAGAAATAATACCAAAGAAAGCTCTGATATAATAAACCATTCATTACTCATTTCATACACAGACATTTTACGTAGAAAGCAAAATCATTCATAACCAAAGAATTAATTCAAATAGGTTAGAACGATCTCACAATAGATTGTACGAAAGCAAGAAGAAGTAATCCCACATTTTAAATTCCACACATTCCAAGAAAATTTATGTGCATGACTTTCCTAGCAAATAGGTATTTCTTATTAGCAGAAAAATCAATTCTCTTACAAAATAGTCCAGCCCTTCTTTATGCTAGCGAAAGTCCTTTCTATCTACTTACTGTCTCTATTTATATTACAATCAGAATTTGTCATCTAGTGAACTTTTGTTTACCCTAACCCTAGGGATTCCAAAATTTGTCATCTAGTGCTTTACTTAGGAAGATGCCAAACGACTCTATAAAAGACAAAATCTCAGGTGGTCCTTGCCATACTGGAAATATAGGCTGCCCATGTGTTAGCTTCCTCGAAAATGGTTTTGTACTTTATTGGCTCCAATAACTGCACAGTCACTTCATGTATTGCCAACTGTGTCTCTATACGTTCCACTTCTTATGCCAAGGCCTTACACATGTCTTATAAGAAGTAAGCGCTGGCAGAAGCATGCCCAACAAAGTGGTTAATATCTTCTTCATTGAAAGCTTCTACTTTTCTGATGTATTATATGTCTTCTTGTAATCTGTCCTGCAAATGTGCCATATGTTGGTCTTTGCCTGGATTTCCATAAGGAATCTGTCACTTTTCATAGACTTGATGTATCTTTTTATAAAATTCCTCGCATTTTTCCACGGTTTTGAAAATCTCGTTGCTTGTACCATTTTTGATTTTATGCCCTCTGTTGTCTTTTGGGGTAGATGTTTAAGAAACTTTGAATTAGATTCCATCCTGGTCAGATGGATTTTGACCTTTTCTGCGACCCCCATCAGTCCTTTTTTTAAATCCAATTATTTTGTTGCAATCACCCTTAGTCTTGTCATCATCAATCTCACTTTGTAGATCTCACTTGTGAGGGTCACTTGATGCTAATGCATCTATTTTTCGTATTTTTGTAGGCTTGATCACAGAAAGGAGTGATGTCTTGCCTTTTCTCGTTAGCTAGATTAAGTTGATTCTCCAAAGATTCCTTTTGTTTTACCAACTCTTCTACTGGAGTTTTTAACTCTTCAAACTGTCGGTTTGCAGCAGACTCTCTTGAATCCAGTTGTGATATTCGAGCTTCGAAGTCCTTCTTTTCTCCCTCCATGATTACTAACTGCACATTTAGTGCATCCTTTTCCGTCTCCATAACCTGGTATTCGCTTAGTAGTCTTTCTTTTTTGGAGAGAATGGCATCATTCTTCCTCTTTAACTCTATGCCTTCTCCTCATGATTTTACCAGGTTATCCTTCGGCTTAAGCATATTTTCTTTGTTACGCTCTACATCGTCCATCAACAGATCAACATTTTCAGTGTTGGCCTGTGCAGTTGATATTTTCACTAAGGCCATGAATTTTGGGTCCTCATGGGTACCCTCCACTATAGTATTTTCGGTGACAGTGACTGTGTTAGCTTGTGTGCTCGTCTTCAACCTTTTTTCTGACCACCTCGTGATGGTCTTCCTATCATTTTCAATGATAATAGTATCTAGGAGATCCATAGTGTGTTGCTTCAGTGGGGTAAATGGAGTGAGCTTGAGCTCCCCAAAAGGAATATGTCCACCGATTATTGTTGTTGAATGAAGTTGTCATTGATGTCAAAGTTTGTCTTTGGGTGTTGGTGTGGTCCCAGGTGGATGTCAAAGTTTGTCTTTGGGTGTTGGTGTGGTCCCAAGTGGTCTTTGCATAATTATGGAGTTGATTTGGCATCTACAGGATGTGTATTGTCTATCCCCCCTGAAATGATAGTGAAAGAAGCCCTAGAGCTCTAGATATTTAACTTAGAAGTTGAAGCCCCTTAGTGAAGAAGAAAAGCCCCAGAAGAGTAAAGTTTCATTTCCTTAAAATAAGGAAAGCCTCTTGGAGAAAGTGGAAGAGTAAAGTTTAATTTCCTTAAAACAAGGAAAGCCTCTTGGAGAAGGTTTGTATGGAAAGCAAGTATAAATAAGAGGTCAATACACCTCATTGGATCATCCTTTTTTTTGAAGAATAGTGTGGAGAATGTGGCTGAGCTGACAGTCGTGGGGTTTATCTCAGTAGAAGGAATGTATAGGAAACACGTTCTCGGGCTGCAAAGCATATGCCACATGGCTATTGTCCACAATTATGTTTTTGCTCAACTCCCGACCCAGACGGCTCAGATCCTTCGCCTCCGCGCTCTCTTTTCGACCATCTGTTAAAAGCACCAAAAACTGGGTGCAGTGTGGGTGGAAGAGGTAGTGGGTTATCAACGTGCCCTTCATGTCAAGGCGATTGAGTACGAGGTCCATATACAACTGATCTACGGCAATGAACACCACCACCTTGAAGAGCTTCGCAGCCTCCTCCAGGAATTGATCCACGCCGGGCCTCTTCACAAAATACACATCAAAATCAACGGATTCATTAAGCTGGGTGTTCACCGCGGGGATTTTTTAATAGAAAGTCGTAATGGGGTATTGGGTTGAAAGCTTACTGAAAGGGCTATGTGATGGTTTGGTTTAAAATTTCTTTTGGTTTCTTCAGGTCTGCCGAAAATTCTTTTTGAACTCAGGATTTATGCATTTGTGCTATATGATGAGGTTATGTGACATGATGATGTAGTGATTTTTGTTGATATGGGGTTACATGCTATATGATGATGTTATGTTTCTTTATGTTATGATGAGACTCTATGATGTACTTGGAGAAATCCTAATAGCTTTTGTGGAAACCATAGAAGGGGTTTAGTCGGATAAGATCATATATATATTGATGATGATTGAGAAAATGTTGAGTTTTGCATAGTGTAGAGATCAGCAGTGGTTCTGACAGTGATTTGGCAGAGTGATTGAGTCAGTGGTTTGATGCAGTTTCCAGCAGTGGTCACAGTTCAGATCCATCTTTATATTCAGGACAGTTTGGTGATGTACTATAGGGGATCATAGTCTCCTTCAGGTAGGTGCCTGAAAACATATCAGGGCGACAGGACGGGGCAAGGAGATTGTGAGTTGGTGCTCACAAGGGGTTGAAGCCTCCTTCTGGTTGATGCTAGAGAACTTCAGGGAGTTGGTGCCTCCTTTGTGTTGGTGCACATAAACTTTGAATGTATTCTTTTCATTAATAATATTAAAGAAGCATTCTGTGGTTTTTTCCCATTTGGGTTTTTCCACCTAAAAATATTTTGTCTTGTGCCTATATGTGATTGTGCTTTATGAATTTCAGTAATTTATTCACGTTGATTTAAATAGTAGTAAATTTTGTTTAATACTGATTCACCCCCCCCCTCTCAGTATTGGCTGAATATTCTAACAAGTGGTATCAGAGCCGGTTACTTCAGAGACAGCTTAACCGCTGGAAGGAAGATCACTGAGAGAAAGAAATGGAATGCAATAAGTTTGGAAGTCCAGTATTTACTGGATCTAACTATGCGATCTGGAGTGCAAGAATGAAGATTTTCTTGTTGGCACAAGGACTTGAGGTATGGCAGATAGTAGAAGATGAATATACTATACCCAGTGATCTTTCCACACTTAGTACAATTGAGAAAAGAAGATATGATTGCAACTCAAGGGCTGCAAGTCTTATTATGGGAGCAGTAGTAGATTCAGAACTTGTCAAGATTGTACATCTCTCTACAACAAAAGAAATGTGGGACAAGCTTCAGAATGTATTCCTTGGAGATGAAAATGTGAAGACAGCTAGACTGCAGTCATACAAAAGTCAGTTTGAGTTCCTGAAGATGGAGGATGACGAGGATGTTGCATCTTTCTTTCACCGCATTGATGAAATTATAAATACCATGAGAGGGCTTGGACAGAAAATGGAAGAAAAGGATGTGATCTTGAAGATATTGAGATCTCTTCCAATGAGATTTGATGCTAAGGTATCAGCTTTAGAAGAAAGACTCATCATAAAAGATTTTGACATAAATGAGCTACAAGGAGTTCTCATAGCTTATGAGATGAGAACTAGACAAGACAAACCCAGGAGAAGAGAAGCAGCATTCAAGGCAGAAAAGAAGATAGTGAAGAAAAAACTGAAAGAAAAGGAGTGCCCTAGTTACAGTGAAGAATTAGATGATGAAGAAACAACAAACTTCACAAGGAAGCTCAAAAAGGGAACCGGAAAATATAAAGGTAAGCTTCCTCTTATATGTTTTAATTGTGGTAAAATTGGTCATTTTGCCTCGAAGTGTCCTTATAAGAATGCAGAAAGTGAGGACAATGAAGATGAAGCTCCTAAGAAGGAAACACGATACCAGAAGAAGAATCAAAAGAAAAATAACTGGAAGTTCTTCAAGAAGAAGAATTTCTACTCAAAGGAAGATGGCTCATCACCAGACAATGATAATGATGATAGTGATGATGATTCAAGAAGAGTCCTCTTCATGGCTATTGATGAATCAAAAAGGGAAGAAAAGGAAGATGAAGAAGAAGGAGAAGTGAATCTTGAAGCAGAACTGACTCAGTGCTCTTGGTGAGCTCAGAATAGTAAGGAAGAAGAACAAACTTCTGAAAGAGAAAAACAGAAGACTGAAGGAAGAAGGTGATTCTGAGGAGTTAAAGAAAGCACTCCTTAACTTGAAAGTTAAAATAGAAGAAGCAAAAGCTATTGAGGAAGTACTAAAGGGTCAGCTAAGTCAAAGAGAAAGGATTCAAGAGGAACTTGAGATTGAGATATGTTCTCTCAAGAAGCAGTTGGGAGAAAAGCAGCATCAACAGAAGTATGAGAAAAGTACGAGTATACTTGATGAGATCCTCAATAATCAAAGACCTACCACAGACAAATCTGGATTAGGATACAAGGAAACTGTTTATGAAAAAGGATCAAGCTCCAAAACAGCAGTAAATGAAACAAACGTACATCCAGAGACAGTTAGGAATAATGAAAGGAAGAGAGATCAAGAATATGAGCAACTAATAAGAGAAGCGGTTTGGAATCAAGGATTCAAAATATCAGCTCCATTCAGAAGGCCTCCTATGACCAGGTACCAAGGTTTCTTTTATCGTTCATGTTTTTATTGTAATAAATTTGGGCATAAGGCTGTAGATTGTAGAACCTATGCACGATGTAGAAATACTTGGTTCAATGATGGTTATAAAGGTCATATTGAGGAAAATCAATTCAGTAGACCCCGTCAAGTCGTGAACAGAAATTTCTCTGACGTTAACCAGTTTAGAAGACCTCAAGAGATAATGAACAGAGGCTACAACCGATTTGAGGTGTTGAATAATGAATCAGAGTGTCCTAAATGCAACAACTTTGGGCACATAGTTGGAGAATGCAGGAGTCGGTTCACAAGTGTTCCAGTAAAGAATGTACAAATTCCAGAATATCAGAAGACATGGAAAAGAAAAGAAGGTGATCTACAAGGAGAAGTATGTGGAATTGCTCTACAAGCACAGGATAAAAGGAACAGTTGGTATGTTGACAGTGGATGTGCAAAACATATGACAAGTGATAAGAACAAGTTTGTTGATCTGAAGAAGGAAAAGGATGGATCAGTCACCTTTGGCAACAATAATTCTGCAAAGATTCTAGGAAGAGGAATAGTCAGTCTTGGAAGCAAAGATGCAATGGGAGAAAATGTTCTTCTAATTGAAGACATGAAGCATAATTTGTTGAGTGTAATTCAGATGTGTGACCAAGGACATAACTTGCTCTTTACAACCAAGAAGTGTGAGATCAGAAGGGAAAAATCAGGCAGGCTAGTAGCAACGACAACAAGAACTCCTCATAACATATATATCCTCGATGAAATAGAAGAAAGTTGCAACCTAGGAAAAGAAGATGAAAGTTGGTTGTGGCATAAAAGATTGGGCCACATTCACTTTGACAACCTAGTGAGGATCAGCAAGAAGAAAGCAGTAAAAGAAATGTCCGAGATCTCAAAACCAGCTAATTCTTTATGCAAGCACTGTCAGCATGGGAAGCAGCCAAAGGTAGAATTCAGAACGAAGGAGCATTCATCAACGCAGCCTTTGGAATTAGTTTATACGGACTTATGTGGACCAATGAGGACTAAAGGACTGGATGGTGAATTGTACTTCATGTTACTCATTGATGATTTCACACGAATCACCTGGGTATGCTTTCTCAATAAGAAGTCAGAAGCATTTGAATGTTTCAGAATTTTCAAGGAGATGGTTGAGAATGAAGTTGAAATGAAGATTAAGTGTCTAAGATCGGACAATGGAGGGGAATTCACTTCGAATGAGTTCTGTAGTTATTGTGAAGAGAATGGAATCAGAATACATTTTTCAGCAACGTATACTCCCCAGCAAAATGGAGTATTGGAAAGGAAAAATAGAATGATTCAAGAAATGGCTAGAACAATGCTGAATGACTCAAAAGTAAGTGATGTCTTATGGGTACAAGCAATCCATACAGCAGTCTACACTTTGAATAGATGTATTTTTCAGAAGTAACATTGATAAAACTCCATATGAGCTATGGAAAGGAAGAACTGCAAATGTTAAACACTTCAAGATATTTGGGAGTAAGTGCTACATTAAGCGGGAGGATAGACTTGGTAAGTTTGAATCTAGAGTTGATGATGGCATATTCCTTGGGTATTCAAGTCACAATAAAGCATACAATTGCTTTAACCTCAGACTCAACAGAATGATAGAAAGCATCAACATGAAAGTTGATGAACTTCCATATTCAAGGGTGAAAAAGGGAAGTGAAGTCTCAGAAGAACCATTTGAGAGTAAATACAAGTAGGAAAGTGATGATGATGAGGAAGTACCATTCGAAGGAAGTAATGAAGTAAGAAGTCAGCAAGGGTCTCATACTCCATATAAGACTCTGAATAAGTGGTGTGAGAAGAATCATCCACCAGAACAGATCATTGGAAGCAAAAGTGCAGGAGTGGAAACAAGAAATAGAAAGCAGAGTCTAACTCCAGAGCAAGGACACTTTTCCTTGTTATCTACAGTTGAGCCAAGTAGTTTTGAAGAAGCCAACAATGATAAGTTCTGGGTCAAAGCAATGGAAGAAGAACTAGATCAAATCCAGAAGAATGAAACATGGGAATTGGTTCCAAGACCGAAAAACAAGAATGTGATCGGCACAAAATGGATCTTCAGAAACAAGTTGAATGAAGAAGGACATGTTACTAGGAACAAGGCTCGTCTCATGTGTAAAGGTTATGCCTAGGTTGAAGGAATTGAATTTGAAGAGAATTTTGCTCCAGTAGCCAGAATGGAGGCAATCAGGATGATATTGGCCTATGCATGTTCAAAGGAGATCAAGGTCTATCAGATGGATGTAAAGTCGGCTTTCCTAAATGGAGAATTGGAGGAAGAAGTCTACATAGAACAACCAGAAGGGTTTCAAATATTAGATGAAAAGGGATATGTCTACAGGTTGAAGAAAGCATTATATGGCCTTAAACAGGCTCCTAGAGTTTGGTATGCGAGATTGGACAAGTATTTGCAGAAGAAAGGATTCAGAAAAGGCAATGTAGATAGTAATCTATATATAAAGGTGGACAAGGAAAATATGATCATCATTGAAGTATATGTTGATGATATCATCTTTGGAAGTGATGATGATTAGTTAAGCAAAGAATTTTCTAAAGACATGGAGCATGAGTTTGAAATGTCCTTGCTCGGTGAGTTGTCATTCTTCTTAGGTCTTCATATCTCACAACTTGATGAGGGTATTTTCATTTCACAGATGAAATATATCAAGGAGGTGTTGAAAAAATTCAGAATGGAAGATTATAAACCTATGAGTACTCCGATGGTCACTGGTTGCAAGCTAAGTAAAGATGATGAGTCAAAGGAAGTAAATCAGAGGCAGTATAGATCGATGATAGGTAGCCTATTATATGTGACAGCTTCGAGACCAGATATCATGCAAGCAGTTGGACAGGTTGCAAGATTTCAGTCATCCCCAAAGGAAAGTCATGTTCTGGCAGTAAAAAGAATCTTCATATACTTAAAAGGGACAATGGACTATGGACTTTGGTATCCAAAAGGAAACTAATTGACTCTTATAGCATATACAGATGCAGATTGGGCCGATTGTGTTGACAACAGGAAAAGCACAAGTGGTGCTGCCTTTTTCTTAGGTGATTGTTTGGTGTCATGGATGAGTAAGAAGCAGACTTTGGTAACTTTGTCTATAGCTGAAGCAGAATACATCGCAGCAGCAGCTTGTTGCACATAGGTTCTTTGGATGAAGCAAACCCTGCAAGACATACAAGTTCATTATGAAGAACCTATTTCTATACTGTGTGATAATACAAGTGCTATTAGCATTTCTAAGAATCCTGTAATGCATTCAAAGACAAAGCATATTCCAATTAAATATCATTTTCTACGGGAACATGTAATAGAGAAGCATGTCAAATTGGAATTTGTGGGGACTAAGGAACAGGTAGCAGACATCTTTACGAAGCCTCTCCCAAGAGAGAATTTTGAATATCTTAGAGATAGATTAGGTGTGATTCCAGCTCCAGTTTGATCGTTTCAGTGGAAAGTAGCAGGTCAGGGGGAGAGTGGTTGACAGGGGGAGTTACCCTTTTCCATTGATGTCAAAGGGGGAGAGAAAGTGACAAGGGGAGCATGATGACAGGGGGATTATGTTGGTTTCCATCAATGACAAAGGGGGAGATTGTTGAATGAAGTTGTCATTGATGTCAAAGTTTGTCTTTGGGTGTTGGTGTGGTCCCAGGTGGTCTTTGCATAATTATGGAGTTGATTTGGCATCTACAGGATGTGTATTGTCTACCCCCCCTGAAACGATAGTGAAAGAAGCCCTAGAGCTCTGGATATTTAGCTCAGAAGTTGAAGCCCCTTAGTGAAGAAGAAAAGCCCCAGAAGAGTAAAGTTTCATTTCCTTAAAATAAGGAAAGCCTCTTGGAGAAGGTGGAAGAGTAAAGTTTCATTTCCTTAAAACAAGGAAAGCATCTTGGAGAAGGTTTGTATGGAAAGCAAGTATAAATAAGAGGTCAATACACCTCATTGGATCATCCTTTTTTTTTTGAAGAATAGTGCGGAGAATGTGGCTGAGCTGACAGTCGTGGGGTTGATCTCAAAAGAAGGGATGTATAGGCAATGTGTTCTTGGGCTGCAAAGCATATGCCACATGGCTGTTGTCCACAATTATGTTTTTGCTCAACTCCCGACCGAGACGGCTCAGATCCTTCACCTCCGCGCTCTCTTTTCGACCATCTGTTAAAAGGACCAAAAACTGGGTGCAGTGTGGGTGGAAGAGGCAGTGGGTTATCAACGTTCCCTTCACGTCAAGGCGATTGAGTACGAGGTCCGCATACAGCCGATCTGCGGCAGTGAACACCACCACCTCGAAGAGGTTCGCAGCCTCCTCCAGGAATTGATCCACGCCGGGCCTCTTCACAAAATACACATCAAAATCAACGGATTCATTAAGCTGGGTGTTCACTGCGGGGATTTTTTAATAGAAATTCGTAATGGGTTATTGGGTTGAAAGCTTACTGAAAGGGCTATGTGATGGTTTGGTTTAAAATTTCTTTTGGTTTCTTTAGGTCCGCCGAAAATTCTTTTTGAACTCAAGATTTATGCATTTGTGTTATATGATGAGGTTATGTGACATGATGATGCAGTGATTTTTGTTGATATGGGGTTACATGCTATATGATGATGTTATGTTTCTTTATGTTATGATGAGACTCTATGATGTACTTGGAGAAATCCTAACAGATTTTGTGGAAACCATAGAAGGGGTTTAGTCGGATAAGATCAAATATATATTGACGATGATTGAAAAATTGTTGAGTTTTGCACAGTGTAGAGATCAGCAGTGGTTCTAACAATGATTTGGCAGAGTGATTGAGTCAGTGGTTTGATGCAGTTTCCAGCAGTGGTCACAGTTCAGATCCATCTTTATATTCAGGACATTTTGGTGATGTACTATAGGGGATCATAGTCTCCTTCAGGTAGGTGCCTGAAGACATATCAGGGCGGCAGGACGGAGCAAGGATATTGTGAGTTAGTGCTCACAAGGGGTTGAAGCCTCCTTCTGGTTGATGCCAGAGAACTTCAAGGAGTTGGTGCCTCCTTTGTGTTGGTGCACATAAACTTTGAATGTATTCTTTTCATTAATAATATTAAAGAAGCATTCTGTGGTTTTTTCCCATTTGGGTTTTTCCACCTAAAAATATTCTGTCTTGTGCCTATATGTGATTGTGCTTTATGAATTTCGGTAATTTATTCATGTCGATTTAAATAGTAGTAAATTTTTTTTAATACTGATTCACCCCCCCCCCCTCTCAGTATTGGCTGAATATTCGAACAATTGTTTCATTTTATGAGCCAAGAGGGTCTTGGTCCATTGGATCATTCTGGGCTGCCTCTTGGTTCAGAGCCTCCCTGGTCCTATCTTCCTGCTCCTTTCTCTTAAGTTCTTATGCCACCTCCTCGAATTCTTTTCATGCTCTCTATTCACTTTCTTTACTTAAACTTTGCTCTTCATGTTTCCTTTGGGATTCTTCTGCATGCCTTTTCTCGGCTTCTTCTTTTAGTATTTTCTTAGTTTTCGCCTGTTGCAACTTTAAGGCCTCTTCTTTCTGTTTCTACAGTTTCATCTCTACTGTAGTATCTCCATCTTTTCTCCCGTCGGAACCACTTTTCCAAGTAAAATGCTTGTTTAACTCAGTCAAATTATTAGCTCTTCTGAATACTTCTTCGTCTTTGTTGAAGAAGTTTGCATATTCAAAATGGGGTTTCATTGTCGCGCAATGTTCAACGACCTTCCCTCTACTCTCATTTCTTTGAAAACTTTTTTCTCCAAAGTGGAATGTTTCTAGTTCCTTTACAAAATCTTTGGCTCCTTTTACCTTTGAAAATTTATATCCTTCGATACAAAAAGGTAGTGTGGAAAAAGTTGCTTTCTTCATATCATGTAAGAAATTTCCAACCCCATTTAAGAAGACTTGCCTAACAACCTCTTTGTGGATACAAGGTCTGTGGTGTATCTTGGCAGAAGGGACAGAGCTCTGGAACATCCATACATCCTAATGTAGGTGGCCTTCCGCAAGAAGTAATAATATCCATACTAGCTTATGACTTCCATTCCATTGTCGGATAAGTAGTTGGGTTTCTTTAGGAAGATCACCTAGTAAAGGGAAATAATGAACTCTTCACAAATAAGTTTGCAATAGCCTGCATAATTATGGGCCTATTTTTCCTCTTAGCCACACCATTCTGTTGTGGTGTGTATCGAACTGAGTGTTGCATTTGAATTCCTTCAGATAAACATAACTGCTGAAAATATCTTTGACATAGTCACCTCCATTGTTAGATATGATGGATTCGATCTTCTTCACGAGGATGTTCTCAACTAAGGCTGTAAAGACTTTGAAAGTATCGAACACCTCAAAATTTTGTTTCAGGAAGTGTACCCAACAATGCATTGAACAATCATTAATGAAGGTCATAAAATATCTGGATCCATTCATTGATGTTGTAGGCATCGGTCCTGAGACATCACTGTGTATTAGATCTAGTGTGGAGGAAACTCTTGTTGCATTCCCAACCTCATATATTTTCTTTGGATGCTTCCCTACCAAACAACCAGGACATACTCCTTCTAATGATTTGATGAGAGGCAAACCCTCAACCAATTTGTCATTGTGTAGTTGTTGGAGATATTTGAAGTTCAGGAGGCCAAACCCTTCATACCATAACTTGCTTATGTTATTTGCATGAGTCAACAAGTCCTTAAAATATGAGGCAGGTAGGAAATGGGGAAACTTATATTCCTTGGAGGGAAGATTAGCAAACCCTTTCACTATGATATTTCCAGTAGAAGCTTCAATTATTTCTACCATGTCAGCATTGAATGTAATTCTCTTGGGATATCTTGTATGTTTCATATGATAAATATATGACAAATTTGTTGCAAGAGAGGGAACAAAGAGAACATTTTGGAATTATCCATGCTAAATTTTAATGGAACCTCTCCCAACAACTGGGATCTATGAATCATCCCCCACATGAATGCTAGGTCCTCTTGAGAGATCCAGAGAGATGAAGGATTCTTTGGAAGCAACCATATGATTGGATGCTCTTGAATCAATCAGATAAGCCTTTGATTAAGTGAAGCCTACTTTCAAGGCATGTCACCTCTCACATCCTTCTGTTCGGTCTCCAACTTCAGACTTATTTGCGCCTTCTGGAAGGACAATATTGTTCTGTTCAGGGAGCTATGATAGTTGGTCTATGGTTTTTTTTCATGCATTTTATCTCTGGATGAAAGGGTTATGCTTCTCCTTTGAATTCAAATCAACATTTTTATTCTTCTTACCTTTCTCTTCCCTTTAGCTTGTGCATTCCCAGAGTCTCCAGCTAAGAGGCCCTAATTCTTGGAGGCATTGAGCACTCCCATATGAATCAATTTGTCTTTCTCTTGGATCAATGACTCTGCAAATGCATATAGAGAAGGAATTATCCAATTTGGAATGGATACTCTTCCGGAGTGGAATGTGGATACAAATATTTTTAAAATTTTTGAGCCAAGCTTTCCCAAAATTGAAAGTACAAGCCGCTCATCCTTCCTCTCTATCTCGCATCGCTTGCATTGCAAGACTAGGGCTTTGTATTTCGAGAAGAACTGCTGAAATGTATTGAAGTTACTGGGCTGGAGTGCAATGAGCTCATTCTCTAAAATATGGCCTCTAAGCTCATCTTGTTTTCCAAACAAAGATTCAATCTTATCATATACTTCCTTCAGAGTTTTGAGTCCCTCAAGGTGGAACAACAACTCCCTAGAGATCTGGATGCACATGAAGCCAATGGATTCATCTAGCCTATTCAGAAACTTGGATTTCTAAACATATTGTCGGGGTTCAACTTCTCTTCCCATTTTCATCCTAAACATGCCTTTGTTGCACAAGGCTATCTACATATCTTCCCTCCAATCAATGTAATTGAAGGGTGTAAGGATTCTAGGTGATAGAGGAGTTGAATTCTCCATTTCACTGTATGTTGATAAACAAATATTCAAAATATACGTAGGTACCTACAAAATCAATGCAAATGAAACTTAAATTTGCAAACATTTTCTAGTTCAAACCTTTCCACCTTGACATGTGCACTTTTTCAGAGTCTGTCACACCTGGATAGACTTCTCTGGACAGAATCCAGAGGGAGCAATGCAATGATTCCAGGAATTATGTGGAAACTCAACTTCTTCTGGTGCAAGCATGGAGGTTTTTGAGGTTTGTTGTCGGCCTAAACATAGGCTCTGATTCCATGTTAAATTTCATGAACCATAGATCTACAAGCCAAAATGAGAGCTATCTAAAAAGATGCAGTGGAATTATAAAATCAATGTAAACTGAAACAATAGATTCATGATAGAAATTTTACACAAATTAGACAAGTATTGCTCAGATTATCAAAAAATTAATCTTCATTAATTAATCAATAATATAATGGTAATACAATAAAATAGAATCCAAATATTGTGGATAAGATTCAAATTCACCAACTCAAACTGACTGGTTAGCTAACTCAGAGTGGAAATAATCACATCTGGAGCTCACTAGTTAACTCTGGATAATCAAATCATTCTTCAATTACTTAACTAATGATGGTAGGTGAATAATGGCGCCTACGCTCCCATGAATCATGCAAAATGGTGCTAATCTAATTGATTGTGATTTAACTGATGGTAGCTGAAGCATAACTGAGCATGACTCATTACCTACCACATGAAACCGAAGGTGGCTATTGGTGGCACTCAAAGTGGACTCCTATAATGTAGGGATTAGTCCCTAGGGATCCTAAACTTATGCAATCGGGTGCAATAAGTGGCAGATGACCCTTAGGTGTGTCCTCCATGCACTTGTAGATGATGATGACCTCCTAAGTTAGGCTAAATGAAACAAATATTTTTATGTGGGTAAACGAAGGATTAATTAATCTTAACATTTATTTTCTCAACTTATATAAACTTATAGTTTTATCTATAATTCCTTACTTTATCGCATTACCAACATTTTTTTGTTTGTTTCTGGACTAGGGGATATAGACTTAGATATACCCCTCGACTTTTATCTTCTACTAGAGGTTTTACCTTTTACTCTATTTACCAATTGAACTATAAATGTCAAAGTGTGGTGGCTCAAAACTTCCATGTTATTTCATCTCATCTCTTCTAAAAACAGAGATGTGACCACATGATTGGTATTCAATGTGGTACTATTGCTTCTAACAACCATGACTAGGCTATCCTAGGAATTTGGCAAGGAACGCAATAAACTAATAATTTTTTCATTAGTGACTTTAATATCCACGGACAACAATTAATTGATAATAACGATGAACACATTTAGGTGCTCTGTAACTGAGTCATCTACACCCATCCTCAGAAGGTATAACTTCTTCAGAAGAAAAAACATGGTAAGCATATATTTTGACTGGTACAAGTTCTCCAACTTTTTCCTTAGCTTCTTTGTAGCTTATTCTGAGACATTCAACAATACAAAATATGCTAAACAAAGTTAGGTTGTACTCCTTACCTTCCTATTGATAATTTTCCAATATATCTTCAACACACCAACCAAAATTGTTCATGGGTTGACAGTAGCCCATTGTTCTCGATCCACAAAGAGATCTTCCATTTTAAGCTTCTAAAGCTCAAAAGTTTTCCCATTAAAAATTTCAATTCTATCATCGACTTGTTAGCCACTCTAACTATAAATCAATGTTTTCGGAAATCTCCCACTCCAACAGGTATTCACCAGATTCAGGACCAATCGAAACCCTCCACAACAAATGCGTACATTCAACCAAAAACAACTATGATACCAGCTGCTGGTTCTAATATTGATTACAATAGGCTTTGAAATTGATACATATAGTTAAACAAAATCAGAATTAACACAATGACACACAACACATCAACACAATAAAAATAAATTATCTTGGAAACCCCTCTCCTAGGGAAAACAAGCAAACCATTGAACTTACCACTCATGTATTAATCAAACATTCATAATAGGTGTTTACAAACATGATTTTCTAGACCACAAATCACACTTCATTACATTCCACCATACTGTTATTTGCATGTACATTACATCTTATTTATAGATATAATAAAACTAATTGCTCATTAATGAAAATCCATATCTTCCTAACCCGTTTCATTTATTATGTTACAATTGAATTAATAGAGTCAACCTTGGTCGATCACCCATTGATATTTTAATTGTTCCATCGAATTATTATCGACCGACTGTTTTCCTTTGACTAAACAACTATTCTAGTCGGCTAGTTGACCAAATTTCCGTCGCCTTTCAACTCTGGCTCCACCCAACTTATACTAGTTGATTATCGACTTTCCCAGTAGGTTCACATGCAAATAATATAACATTGCCAACCCATCATAACCGTGATAAGTTCGTTGGATGTTTTCCTTGATGTTACAATGAACATGCATCGATGTTACGACAAAGTTTCGGCGAATGTAAGTCAAAAAATGCATTGTAGGAGGTCAAAATTTCGACAGATTTCCATCAAAAGTTATTACTTAAACGTCAAACATTTTACTCAATGTTATGTTGAACATGTGTCGTTGTTATGGCAAATTAACTACTCACACGTGTCATTGTTGCAATTATATTTGAATGTATGTATGTAGAATAAGTGGTTGGCGGCATGATGCAAATTCGATGGATTTCCTTTGGAAGTTACTTTCATGATCGTAGAAGTTACGAGGCATTCACAATCGATGTTCGTGGGAAAACATATTGGTGTCAACCTCACAAAAGGAAGTGGAAATGCACTGCATATACGACCACAGGACTAGTTTTTCACGAGAATAATTAAATATTTGTGATGAACATATGATCTCACATGTGCAACAATAGTTCATCGAAATTTCATCGTGTTACCTTGCAAAGTGTGCCAAATGACATAGTGGACTGATGTTAAAGGAAACTTATTTATTGTCACAACACTTAAATAATACATGGCCAATATTCCTTATCAAGTTGGGAATTTCTACTTTGTTGAATGTACCCCATGCAAGAAATAGGTTATTTCCCACATGGATCTTAGCCTTTGCACAAGGATTATGAGGAAACATGCTCCAAAAGGACTTATTGAAGATGATAAATTAAGGCTATTGGATCTGTTTTTTTCTTATAAACATGATCCTAATCCTAAGGATTTTATTTATCATCGAGCTATATCTTGTGATGAAGTGTATTAAACAATATTAAAAACATTAAGGAGTAAGAAAATCTGCAGATAGTTCAAGAAGCAAGAATGACGCGGGTTGTTGTTGAAAGGGAAAGATTATTTATAGATGAACAAGAACAAGATGCATATAAGAAGTAGATATAGACCAATAAAAGGGAAGAATTTATCAAGAAAGCTATAAAGACATATGAACAATTGAAGTTGAAATTTATACAATATGTAGAAGTAGTTAAGAAAGCTGAACAATTGAAAAATTGGAAAGAAAAATTGAATATATAACTCGAGGCCAAGCAAAAAGAAAAGGAGGCCAAGAAAAATGAACAAAAGAAGCAAAACATTTACACGATTTTATAGGGAAATGATGCCAAGTAATCCTAATTAGTATATTATCATGTTTTCTCCTACTATTGTTGACAACACACCTATAACTACTATCATAAGTGACCCTCCTCCTTTGTCCTTAGAATTAGAAAAGATAGATAATATAGATTATGCAATAGTATACTCAGGGGATTATTTATTAAGTAAATATTGAAGAGGGAATGTGAAAAGGGATACTAAGAGACAAAATGTTTAAGAATATCAAAGTAAAAAATAGTAAGATGAAATGATAGTTTGGAGTATTACCACCAAATATCCACAAAATATTGCAACTGTATTATGGATTTCTCCCCTACTACATGCAAAAGAAACTACCCTGGATAAACTGATCATAGGGTAGATTTCAATGCTGCAAAGGATTACTCAACTTTGACTAAAAGCAATAAATGATAGAAATAATAACAATACTTTTTTATTTTTCAGATATACTCTACTAACTCATGCAAAATAAGAACAAAAAATACCTTTCTTTTGAAGTTGGTCCACTGTAGCCATCCGAGGAAATGGTCCCACAACTCCATGGTTTTGGTCTCCAGTCTACTCCACTAGTGGTTGTCAAATAGGGGGAATGGATCCAAATGGGTATGGAGCAAGCTCAACATACACCATGGGAATGATATGACAAAGTGTGATGAAAATGGTGAAAGGCGAGAAGTGTGACTAAGAGTGAATGGAAAAATGTGTTCTTGGTGAGGCCTTCAAAATGTATTTATAGGATGGTCCAAGGTTTCTTGACCCATGGTATTTTATTGTGCATGGTATTTATCTATGGTATTTTAACCCATTCTCATTTTTAGGGTTTTTTGGTCCTTTTTGGAGAGAGTGGGGATAAATCACAATAAATGCTCAACTTCCCTTCATTTATGGGGAAGGAATAATAATGTTTTGGACCATAGTTGGTGGAAATTTAGTTATGAAGGTCAAAATGGAGGAAATAATGGTAGGAATGTGATGTATGACTATGGTTTAGACCATGGAGAGCTAGGTGAACATTTTTTGGTGTTAATAGAAGTAGACATAATTTATGTGTGAATGCTTTTGTTGGTGCCAAATCAGTGATTGTAAATGAATTAATTGCTTTAGTGGACATGTATAAAGCACATTTAGTCTCTTTTGAGAGTCAACTGGAGCAACAAATGATTCAAATGAAAGATACACATAGGAAACAATCCATTAAAAATGATAAGCAACATGAAGCTCAAGTAGAATCCTTGAAAAATAATATTTGCAGGATATTAAGAAGTTGAAAATAGAGCATGAAGAAAAAATAACTACTTTTGAGTAGCAGGGGCATTAAGTCAAGAAGTTAGAGGAAAATATACATTCTCTAGAATCACAGTTAAATGAGAAAAAAATTGATGTCTGATTTAGAGGCTTTAAAAGAAGAAACATTTATGGAAAACAAAATCTAAAAGATGCCCACAAGTAGTTCTTCAAAAAGTTGAATGAGATAAATATGTGTCATAGTTATTTAACTAAACTATGATATTAGGTGGGGATACAATTAGAAGAAAGTAAACTTGGAAATGCTTTATTTGCTGAGCTCATAGATTGGACAAAACAATGCAAACATGCCACTAAATCAATCCCAAGGTTTGTTCATAGGGAGAAAGGAAAAATCCAAGTTCTATTGGATTCATGGAAAGCATCTTGAGATGAAATTAATGAGAATGTTCGTGTGGATACCAAATTATGTTTCAAAATATGGAATTCAGCCATTAGAAGAATTCGGTATGCCTGCAATGGAAGAATTAGTTCAGGTTGTTCTAAGCAAATTGTGGATTGTAGATGCCGAGTAGGTTAGAGATAATAGTAGAGAATCAATCAATCAGATTACTAAGATAAACAATGATGTCTTGAATAGTTTCCTAGTGGCACCGGTTAGGCCAACTACCTTGTCCGATGCCTATATACTGAGACTCCATAAGGACTCGAAACACGATACTACTGAGAAGATATATGGTGGAGAATTGCAAATAGAGAAAACAATTTTTTCTCGAGTTATGCAGATTCTTGAAGTGCATGATCAATGGAGTTCATATAGGGAAAGATTGAGTTAACAATTCTATTAAGTTTTTGTATAATAAAGATCAAGATTGTTGTATTTGTTAGTTAAGTTAGTTATTAAAAATCCCCTCTAGCCTTTATTTCTAAAGAAAGACATTCAATGTGTAAAGGGGGGACTTTTTTGGATTGATAGACTTTTGTTATATTTTATTAAAAATAGTAAAAGACATAAAGACTCATAGTCATTGAGAGCATTTTATTGTGTAAATTTGATATTTTTATTTATTTTGAGTTGATGTTAATTAATTATAATGATTTTTTTGTTTGTTAGAAATGCTTGTCACTCGCGGCCAATGCATTTCAACCATTGGTTAAGAAACCGCAACTCAGGGGCATC
This sequence comes from Pseudotsuga menziesii, assembly GCA_001517045.1. Classification (NCBI taxonomy): domain Eukaryota; kingdom Viridiplantae; phylum Streptophyta; class Pinopsida; order Pinales; family Pinaceae; genus Pseudotsuga; species Pseudotsuga menziesii. The sequence goes on from LPNX010628220.1 coordinate 63,654, forward strand.
TAAGCTGTCAAAATCACCCAAGGATTGCACCCGGATTGGGTCACACCAACTCTTAACATGGCTCAATTTTTGGGTGTCTCCTCCCAACTAACTCACCCCTAAGGGAATTGAACCCGGGTCGCCCTGCTGACGAAACCCACACCTTAACCGAATGAGCTAGCGGGAATTGATAATTAATTATAGTGATTATTACGCATGTGAATTTATTTTGTTTATATGATTTATTGTAGTCAATTGTTTAATGGTTGCAATTGGATGCAAAGACAATGTTTCAGACTCAAGAATAACTATTTGATCATTTTTTTAGTTTCATTGATGATATAATCTATTGTTAAAAGCGTGAATTTATTTACTTTGCATCCAACCTTGTTAAATATCAACCCCTAATCAAGAGTAGAGTATGTTAGTATTTGATTTGATTGATAATGGATAAAAATAGAGTAAATTTGCAATTAGATGTTAGATTTTTAGCATAGATTATAATACCTATTAATTTATATTTACATAAAACATCATTTCTAAAACTTTAGGTGGCAATTGGACCACATTCTGATTGGAGATTGCTACCCCAAATGAGAGTAAGGTTAATTGAGACTCGCCCTGGACATTTTCCCTTATTTTTGACTTTGGTCATTTTGGCCCATCAACAAGACCAAAAGTTGGATTATAACAATATGGTCTTAAAATGTAAAACTCGTATAAACATAAATCACATGAAGGAAACATGTTCAAATACCAAGATTTCTCGAGAGAAAAGATGAAAATATAAAAAAAAACCAACAATGAGAAAGATTTGGTGATTCCCTAAAGGGTGGATTTAAAAAAAGATGCATAAATGTCAAAACATGTAACATCCTTAAAGTTCCCTAGCCCACCTAGAAATGTAGATTTTTTTTTTCATCTGAAAAATAGCCTCTGCATCGCAGATTTGACCCATTAACAGGAATGGACACCTTGACCTGTGGAGGTAATATCCCTTTTCTTTTCCACATTTAGCCAATTGAGCCACTCATTGTGGTCACCTAGAAATGTAGATATATACATGTTCATCACAAAAAAAATATAAGAAAATGGCCAAAATACATATAATTCAAAGATTAATTTGTAAAATAAGCCGAGGAGAATTCCAACACAAAGGATTACGAAATTACCTCTATATGAAAAAGAGAAACCATCCCATGGAGCATATAATAGATAGTCAATGGGTCTACTCTTAAAAAAACAAATGTTTTTGACCTAATTAAATAAAGTAATATAATTAAGAGAACTTCATCCTCACGTCATTGATTTAATAAAAAAACATTTCAAACTCAAAAAACGATTAATAAAAATACTATATTTTTTAATGATGAATCAACATAATTAATATTTAAAATTAAAAAATAAAACAAAATTAATTTAAAAATAATAAATATTTAAGTATTTAAATTATTATTTTCATTGTTATCAATACCTTGTTTTTAAGTTGGTAACATTTATTATAAATATCTTCTATATAATTTATAAATAGTTTTAAAAAGAAAATTCTTACTCATTAAGTTTAAATTAATATATTTCTTTAAATCTTAATTTAAAAAAACAATTTTAAATCTTACTAAAAAAATCAACAACCAAATTATTTTAATTATGAATTAAATAAAACATTTTTATAATAATATCAAATAAAACTAGTTATTAATTATTAAAAACAATTTTAAATTTTACTAAAAATAAAAATGAAATTATTTTAATTATAAATAAAATAATTTTTTTTTAAAGCTAATTATTAACTTTAAATAACAATTTTAAATCTTATTAAAAAATCAATAAGTAAATTATTTTAATTATGAATAGAATAAAACATTTTCATAACACTATCAAATTTACTTTAAAAAAATAAAATAAATATAAATATCAAATTTACTTTGAAAATAATAAAAACAAAAATAAAAACAAAATAAATGTGTTATTAAATATCCACCCAGCCTTCTCAACAAAGATGAGTTGAGATAATATGTAGACTAGTTAATTCAAAATTGAAAGTAGTATGTAAACTACCTAGATGGTAGCTAATTTTTATGACAATGCAATTATGATTTGTTTGCAAACTTGTGGAACATATGCATTTCTATTGACCATAGACACCATCCCCTCTTGACATTGTCCTGGTTCAAGTTATACGATACAAGTTATATATATATATATCTTACAAGATACAAAGATTTTGTTATAATCTTTGTAGTTTTTGAATAGATTACACTATTGTACGGTCTGGGTCGATCAAACATGTGGGTGGGCCTAATGGTTAAGAGCATGTGTTTCCTCTTTGGAGATCACATGTTCAAATCTAGTGTATGTACACCTCTGTAGACTTTAGCAGTTAAATTGTTGTGCAGAGGGGGGTCCCTTGTCCCACAAACAAAGGGGTCTCATACACCAATTTGGTGTCTCGCTTGGTGGTGACCTTAAAAATAGAATATTATTATTATTATTATTATTATGAAGGTAGAAATTTTTTTGGCCATTTTCTTTTTGCAATGGTTTTACATTATATATTAGCATAGATCTATCTTAAAAGGGATTTACCAAGCATCGAGAGGGATCAATTTTTTCAAGGTGTAAACCTCCAGAGAAACGTTGAGGAAACATTTTAATTTATCTAATTTGTGTAGTTTTATATATATGCCATTGTAAATATTTTCAATTTAATTTGAGTGGACATGTTCATTTTTATAATATTTTATTATTTTATAAAAATGGCACATATTAGCTTTTTGACATCTTCCCTACTGTGCTGTAGCTTGTAGAATGCGCCTCCTTTATTCAGTTAGAGTTCTTGGAGAAGGGTGTCTTAGTAAATCTAAATCTTGATCACAAGACGTGATCAAAATCAAACTAAGTAATCCCACATCTCTCACAAGTAGACAATTTAGTTGCTCGATATGATCCGTGTCATCCAAAACAACTAGAACCCGAAGCCCTTGTAGACGGTTGCAAAAAATACTCTTTCCTTGTTTGGTATTTTCAACATGAAAATCACAACCCAACATATTGTGAATATGGTAAACCAAAGTCCTTTTGGGAATTTATGTCTCCATCTCAACCTAGGGAACTAGTAGGTTGGTGAAACATTATTTGTAAGTAGTCTTATTTGAATGGGGACAAGACAAATTTTCAATCTTAATTTTTTATGACAACTTGGTAGGATGGAAAAATATCTTTAAAAAGTTAAATAAAAGCAATGACCTAATTGCTAAATGATCACAACTCAGTAACAACATTTTCACAACCTAAACACACCTATCAAATATGTTCCTTTCACACATAATTTTGATGACTTTTCGAATCCCTTATAGTCATCAACATCTTTGCACTCATGTAAATAAAATTCACAATTCTACACGTATATAAGAAAAAGAAAAAGAAATTATTAATTAACTCCCACAACTTAAATCTTGATTAACATCAATCATACACCCAACATTTTTTTTTCAATAAAAATATATTAAAAAAATTACCATAATCTTCAATCTTAAAATATCTTATTACACACTGATGATGATGATGATGATGGTGAGACTAAACTTTGGTCTGTCGGACCTAAAAAAACTAATTAATTAATTTGTTTTAAAATTGTATTCCTATGCTCAAAGAGCTTGGTGAGAAACGTCTCCAGCTCACTAATATATATATATATATATATATATATATATAAAACTTAAATTTCAAAGCGATCACACTCCACCAACATCAGATCCACCTCCTAAACACACCTATCAAATATATTATTTTCTCAATAACCTTATTAAAAATATAAACATCAAATATATTTTAAAACATTATATATGTATATATATAAATTATAACTTAAATTTAAAAATGATCACATCCCAACATCATATTCACCTCCTAAACACCTATAGATATTGTATTTTCACAATGACCTCATTAAATTTATAGCCATCACACATGCCCTTTCAAATCTCTTGGTAGGCAAATATGTTCCTTTCACAATGAGCTCATTGAATTTGTAGGCATCAAATATGTTCCTTTCAAACCCCTTGGTAGTATTCGGCTTCCTTGTGTATTGATGTGATCATAAAATTGAAGGGAAAATATCGAAAAGTTTCCTAAGCAATGATGAATTTGTATAAACATTACAAGTTTTCTACAAATTCTTAGATTTATTTATAAATTTTCCCTAGAATGACCGTTGAAAATATTTAAGCTAGATTTTCTAGACAAAATTTAACTTTCACGTCATAAACGGTTGACAAAAAAATTACCATTCACCCTTTGATCCGTTGATTTTGATGAAAATTTACGTACACCAACATTAATATTTGGCCTCTTCCACGTTAGAGGTGAACATTCATAAACCTCAACCGAGTCGCCATTGAAGACATCAAGAAATGGAAGAAAGCCCTCGACACAACCTAACCTCGGAGATTTCTGGTGTGCAATTCAAAACGAATGAAAGGTGAACTACTAACTGTCATCCGGGTATGTATCTGTTTGTTGTATTTCAGTGACTTTGGAGAGGATTGTGAAAGCTGTATTAAAAGAAGTAGAATCAGAGCCATTCGAGGTGGCTAAATACCCGCTTGGACTCGATCAAGCCGTGGAAGAAATTAATAATGAAACTAAGAAACAAGGCGAGTTAAATGGCGCAGCTAAAGCTCCTTCCGGGACCATTTCCTTGTTTGGTATTCTCAACATGAAAATCACAACCCAACAGATCACGAAGGAGCTAAAAGGATTTTGATCATTTTGTTAATTGGTCTTTGGCACTTTGGAGAGCTTTTGCTTGTCCATTACACGGCCAGTGTTCACTCTCCTTGTTTGTAAACCGATTTTGAGGGAGTTTGATTCCTTTCCAAGTTGGTTGATGGAGAGGCCATTAAGACCTCTCATTGGATCTGAATGAAGATGTTTTAGTTGCAGGTTGAAGGTCCATACAGTTTGAATTCTCATCTACCTCCATATTTTCTCATTCATTCTTCTCCATTCCCCCACACTCTCATGTTGATGGTGCACTTGTTGGAGTGGTGCTTGCACTTTGCTTGAGTATATTTGATGATCAAGGCTGTGTAAATGATGCATGGTTCTGTACTCTTATGTCCATATTCTTTGTAAGTCGAAATATCATAAATCCATGTGTGAAAGGCTTGCACTCACATGCTCTTGAATGACTAGTTTTCATGTATTTTGGCTTCCATTTTGAAAGAGTTGTATATCAGATTTGTATGAGGACTTTGCTTTGAGTTTGATGATGATGGGGTAGCAACAAATTATGTACTAATATGTAATTTCATTACCATATGCTTATAGCTCGAAATCCAAGAAACTCTTGTGTGGAAGGCTTACATTCCCATGCTCTTGAATGACTAGTTTTCATGTATTTGGCTTCCACTTTGAAAGAGTTGTATATCATATTTGTATGAAGGAATTTGTGTGATGTTTAATGCTGCTTGGGAAACCATGTGAATTTTTTTATGGTATTTATATGTCATGTCATTATCTGAACCATTCAACCTACTTTCCATGAGTCAAAATCGAGCTATTAATACCATTTCCCCTTAAGCAAATTCATTGAAATTTACCATATAGATGGTGTGCCTCATAAACTGCTTGAAAAGCTTAATAACCATGAATAATGACAGAAATTGATGTTTGATATGCATCCCCATACTCTGTTATGAAATTTGGGAGGGTTGAACTAAATTCGGAGAGCCAAAGTGTCATCTACCCTTGGGGGTTTTAATATCGATTTTCCTAATGTTTTTGTCCTTCTTTCCCTAAGGTCAAAAGAAAGTTGCATAAGGATTTGGAAAGGGTATGAGCAGTCATAAGATGAATTAGGATTTCTTAATAGATCTCAAGCTCTTCCATACATACTTTGAAGTCATTTGGGTGCATTTGGATCAATTTTGGTTTCCCTAGTCTAAAGCTAGAAATTGGCCAAAATTCTGCAAACTTGGATATAATCTCAAAATGAGTTTTCTAATTCAACCATTGAGTGTCTAAGTTCTTTCGGGATCTTTTAAATCCCATAGGGTCCTTCCATAATAGATTTGGAAAGGTTCGGTGGTGTTTGGAACCAAACTAAGAAATACCAGTTTATTATTTTTTCCTAGTTTCGAAATTAGACAAAGTATTGAAGGATGAAGTATGTGAACTGTTTGTGAAAATTTCTTAGCCACACCATGTTAAGAATCCTCATATGTCAATTTTCCAATCCCATCAGAACCTAATATCACTTCCCTTGAGCTTCCCCAATTGTCTCATAACTATGGAGTCCATGTGAAATACATTGTCAACAAGCGCGTTGAGAAAGAATGTTTTCAATGTCAAAGTTTTGAATCCTCTTTGAAATACATTGGATAGTGTGCCTAAATTCCCCCCAAAAATGTACACTACAAAATTGTTGTCAAAGAATTTCCTAATTGAAGTATATGGACTTTTAATTATTGTTTTATAGATCCTTATTGAAAAGGAAAATTTGGGGGTGCATGAATGATGCTACTTGAAACCAAAATTTTATAGATATGATCCAAACTATGTATTTTTAATGAGAGTAAAGTCATGGAGTTAATTATTATCCCTATTGAACCTATATAATATATGGGAGTGTAATCACACCTATTAAGCCTGGATAACTTAATATAGCATGATGCAGGGGAAAGGCAAACTTGCTCTGTTTCACAATCTTTGTGTATGAAACAATGTTTCAATTAATATTCCTATGATTCCGGTAGTTTCTTGAATGTAATGGATCACTTGATAGTTATTGGAATTTCTAACAGTGTTATATTCTTGGTTTTTTTTCTTTCTTTGTCTTTGCTCAATTCAAACCAAACTTGGGCGTATGCAAATACCCAACATCTCTTACACTTTATCAAAGTAGAAGTTGACAACACCCATTGTAATCGACTCTATGTGAAATATATTTAATCCTAGACAAATGGACAATCATGTTCTACAACTATATCTTCTTTATTTTAGATTGATTTCTACTATAGCACCATGACTCTATCACAATCAATCTTGGATTTCTCTTCAAGACCATATGCCCACCATTTTCCCTATACCTTGGGAATGTTCTTAATTTGTACTCATCTTTTTTTCATAATGGTTTTACTATGTCTTAATTCTCCACCTTTGACATTAATGACAAAGGGTTCATCGTTGATCCAATTGAATTTCATCTAATTTTATCCCCTGTCATTGGGATTGACTTAATATAGGTTTCAAACTCCTTCCTTGTTGACTTATCATCTCTTCTTGGGCTTATGATCACATCTTTTGCTAGTAGAGAAATCCATGTCATTTTTCATTTTTAAGGCTTGCTTCAAATTGATCCCCTTTTCAACAACTTGTTTCTTCATCATTGTATTTTTGTTCATTCTTCAATTGCTCTACTCCCCTAGCTTTCTCCCTTGCTTTCGAAGATCAAATCTCAAGCAAGTCTCCTTCTTCTAAAGTTATTCAATTATGTAGTAATTATATTTTGAGGTATGCAATATGATATTTAGTTGTAACAAGGTCTTAATTATAAACTTCACGGGGTTATCATTTTCTTATCATATATATCCATGTTTCCATGGTGCTTGTAATGATATTGAGATACAATCTACACATAATATTGTTTTCAAGTATAACAGATTTGCTCCTCTTACAACTTCATACTCGTTTTTTCACTTCAATTCCGACCTTCTAAGTTTTCGAAGATAATTCTTAATACTATTCCAACTTACTTTTCATAAGTGATATCCTATATATCATGCACAACTTCATTAATGGTTCTTCAACAACTGCTTCAAGTAGGTTTAAACCCCAAACTTGTCGTTTGAAATAGAGGATATCATCCTTGACTTGTAAAGTGGCCTTGTGCCAATTCTCTTCATGTTTCTTTGCATTGTCAAAACCTTGAGCACTGTTTGCTGAATTTGTTGTCTTTAATGGCCATGGTCTTGCACTTCATTTATGATACAAATGACTTTTCTCCCCTTGAGCTGGAGCTTCCCATTCATCCATTGTTTGTTGAAGTTTATGATTAAGCTTGTGCAATTTAAGAGAAATAAAAAAAAATCTCTTATATTCTTCATAAGTCAATTCAATACTTTGGTCTTCAAAGGAAAACTTCAAATTTTATGTATTCAAATCTCCGTGTTAGATCACTTTAACTCACTGACAATTCAACTCACAGAAAAGATGCATAACATGCCATAGAATTCTTCAAATCTTCTTTTTGGACATGTCCTCAAGTGTTCAATAGACTTGTCATTGAATAATGCTCAAGGTTGTACAAAGAGTGCCCTTTATAAAGTAACCTTCAACTAGATTTCAAAGATCCTTAACCAGTCTAAAAATGTTCTTAGAAAGGTAATCTAGTTTGTTCCTTCCAATCTTGCAAAGCACTTCAAATTCTTGACTAAAAAACAATTGTTCTTTCCATAAGCATTCTATCAAAATCTTAAGAATACAATGCTCCTGTTGGTAATAACTCCCGATTCAATATCCATTACATTGTTAACAGCATTTATTTATACATTTCATAGGACGATTGTGTTTCACCTTCCGCCCAGTCTTTTCGGCTTCCTGACTATTCAGTTTTATTTATTTATTTACAATAATCCCTAACGGATTATATTCTAACAATCCCCCTCTTAATCCGAAGGGGTGTTCATAAGTCCGAGCATGTTTCTGAATCTTTCAAACTTTTCTCGTCCAAGCGCTTTGGTGAAGATGTCTGCAACTTGATCATTTGTGGAACAATGTCAAAGATGGACTGTCTTGGCCTCTACATGATGTCGAATCAAATGATACTTTGTGTTGATGTGTTTGGTTCGATCATGGAATCTAGGATTCTTAGCCAGCTTGATTGCAGAAGTATTGTCGACCAACAATGGAGTGGAGTTCTCTTGTTTTTCTTGCAAATCTTCAAGTATCTTCCTGAGCCATACTATTTCTTTCGTTGCTTCAGTTGCAGCCACATATTTTGCTTCTGTTGTTGAATCTGCTAGAACTGAATGTTTGCATGATCTCCATGAAACAGCTGCTGATCCAAGACTCATAGTGTATCCAGAAGTTGATACTCCTGTCTCCTTATTGCCATCAAAATCTGAGTCTGAGTACCCAA
>LPNX010628220.1:75493-96085 GCA_001517045.1 Pseudotsuga menziesii
GACGAAGAGAAAAACAATAACCTTGCAGGTCTACAGTCTCTGCCAAGGTGATTTACAGAGGTGATGGCGAGGGAGAGGCACAGCTCTCAAAGAAACACAGGATTAGAATTCTTTCAACACATCTCCATGTAATTTACTTTAGAGTGTTGTTTACATGGACAATTCTAATCTTCATATGAAAAATTACAATGATACCTCAATCATAACTGTAACTTGCCATTGTGATTGTCCAAATGATGTGGATCTGGTTCTGCAACTTTTCTTCTTTTGGAGCAGCTATAGCAACAACTGCAAGCTTTCTTAGACCACTCGTGAATCCTTTTTGGGAATTCAATACGGTCGACCAGCTGCAACTTTTCTTCACAATATAATTTCTTTTGTGCACCACCAATCTTTGCAATGATTTCTTGTAAGCAAAACCCTATTTAAATCCATTAAAAGCACAGACAGAATGCCAATAATCGCTGTAGGGTTTCTGGTTTTGCAGTTTATTGCAACAAATAGGCTTACAATGTTGTGAACAAATTTTCTACAACCTCCAAGATTTTGAAAAGCTTATAACAATCTCCTTAAAAATATAGTAATCACTCAATGAGAATAAGCAAATACTTGCAGAATTTACCAACGCACAGAAATTAGGGCATAAATGAGGTTTTATGCACTTCCAAGCAATAGACTCGGTAGACGCACCAGATGCACCAGACTTTGCAGCTCATATATGGTGGAGTTACAAGCAGAGAAATAGGCTGTTTTCACAATGGAGAATACAATTTTTCAAGAGATATCAACGCAGCATACATTATTTCTCAGTCACTCTCCACGCAGTTGATAGGGCAGACTATAATCAACACGCAGTCTTCAATGGTGATGCTCACACAGCATGTATGCAGTCTGCAGGCAGCTAGCTCAACGCATATACTCAGCTCCAGTATTGCATTGCAGTCTCATCTCTAGCGCAGCCTTCAACGTGACTTCAGCACAGCTTCATGCAAATCAAAACGCAGCATTAAAATGATATACCCGCACAATCTCTCCACGCAGCTCTTCAATCTCCACGCTGGTCTTCACACTGGTAGCAATCTCAACGGTGCACAGTGTTAATGCAGGCAATAATCACCACTGATAGGTATTATACCATGCAGCATCATCTCACAACTTCCATCTTCATCATACTCCACAGTAGCAGGTCGCAGCACTTCATTATTTCTACAGCGCATACATTCAAAACTCTCCAACGCATACATTAATAACTCCAGCGCATACATTAATAAGTCTCCAACGCATGATGTAGTCCATGCTCAACATATGTAGGATACATATATTAGTCAAAGCAAATCAGTCCACGCAGATATAAACTCAACACAGTATTATATAGCTAGCTCAAAACGCAGCTATCTCAAAAATATATGAGTCACAATATATATCAATATATATCAGTCTTCAGATGAAATCGCAGCTCTGATTATAAACTCATGAGTCCAGTAACAGGTCGCAGCTCACAGCAGTCTATCAACACTTCAACGCATTCTTCAGGCTCTCCATGCAGTCTATCAATACTTCAACGCATTCTTCAGTCCGTTCAGAAAAATTAGGGTTTCTTTTGAAAGTCACTCAGGCAGTCTCACTATATATCAACGCAGTATATATCTTCAGTCCAGATTCGATCAACAGCATGTATTATATACCATCAACAGCATGCAACGGTCTTCAAGTCTTCCAGAATGCAACAATGGAATGAATTGCAAATTATCCCTCTTAGTAGCAACTGAACACATAGGGTAAAAGGCACACATCATGGAGATATTGTTTAGGAAAAATCGAAGGTATCACAACGTCCAAGAAACTAACAGGTCGTAGCTCACGCTCACAATACATGAGCAGGCTCATACAACAGCCTTTACAACGTAGCAGGTCGCAGCCCACCAGGATGAAAATGCAACAGAAGAATAACTCAGGATTAGGGTTAGGTATTGCATGCACGTAGAGAATAAACTCAGGCAGATGGAGTAACGCATACATTGCATGCGACTCCACTGGCAGACTGATGGAGCAGTCTGGCAATGGACTGGCAAGCAGAATGCCAGTAATGGGCAGAAATGCAATAGGAGTTATGGCAGACAACCCTGCTCTGATACCACTTGTTGGTAATAACTCCCGATTCAATATCCATTACATTGCTAACAGCATTTATTTATACATTTCATAGGACGGTTGTGTTTCACCTTCCGCCCAGCCTTTTCGGCTTCCTGACTATTCAGTTTTATTTATTTATTTACAATAATCCCTAATGGATTATATTCTAACAGCTCCAATAAGGTTTATATGCAAGCATGACACCCCATGTTCTTATCCTCAATGTGCTTCTTTAAGTCTATCCAAAGATATGCTCCAGGTCTATCCTCAACCAGTCTTCATTCAATCTTTTAAATCTATTATCAAACATTGTTCAAAAGGACTTCACTTATGTCATGTACTTTCTTGCAGGTTGTAACAACGATTGTCTTCAAAATCTGTACCCAATATATTATGTTCAATCTTCTCTCTATATATTCTTCAAATAAAAATATCCTTAATGGTAGTCCTTATCGTTGAATTTGAACCTGGGGTTGTCTTGACACTTTCCATTCCTATAATTTTTACTTGACGAGGAGCTTTTCATATCTTCAGTACATAGTCATTCAATATATTAAAACAAAGTATCATTTCATGCATAGAAATGTTTGTCCCAACAGTAGATTCCTTCATCTTTGGATCGTTAACTATAGGTTTCAAATGCTCACTAACATTTTCTCTTAATTTAGATTTTATTGCTTCAAGTTTTATTGACGTGTCCTCAAGATTTAGTCTTGCAAGAGTTTCTTGCGAGAGTTTCGAAATATGATTTGGGATATTCCTATATCCTCATCAACGGATAAAGTTCCCTCTCCTCATCAACACATAAAGTTCCCTGGAATGGATTATCAATTAGTTCTTTCCTTATCCATATTTTCTTCTATACTTTCTCATTTCCTGATGTATGATATTTCTTTGGACTTCTATAGTCCTAGGCCTTATGTCGACGACTGTTACAATTCCAACACTTTATGAAGTATGTGGCATAATCATATCTTCTTCCAGCGTAAAATTCATAGTTCAAATATTTGTTTACATAACCATTACAAGATAAATTGAAACCATTAGATGGTGTTTCATGCCTGGGATTACAACTCCAATCTAATAGTGCGTGAATTCTGAAGTTGTCCCATTCTAAAGAATATGTTCTTTTGAAATCCCTTTTATGTGTATGTTCACAGTTTTTCCTTCTAGTTTCATTCTCTTTGTGTGAAGAAGATGGACTTGCTTCATTTTTTGTTTGTGAAGATTTGGTAATCTCGTTAATGTCAAAGTTGATACCTAATTTGTCAAAAACTAATCTTATGCTTCTTGAGGAGCTCATCCAATGCTTTTGTGCTCTTATTGTACTTTTCATTTAACTCTTATTTCTTAATGATTATTTCAACGTCTTCCTTGAGCTAAGCATTTTCATTTTCTATCCTTTCAATTTATTACTCCTGTATTTTCATAAGTGCTCTTTGTTCCTCATAATATTTACCAAGACTATCAATTAATTGTCTTATTGAATTTTGATTTTCTTCTTCAGCGTTCTGTAGCCGATCCAAAATCATTTGTCTTTCCTTTCTAAGTTCTGCAACCTTTTTCTCTAGATTGTTTACCTCGTTTATTTGGTTTTCATTTCAAGGATTTTCCTTCCTTTGATTGTTTTCCTCTTCTTCCTTTAATTTCATGTTCAAACAATCAATCTTCTTGTCTTGTTTCTTGAGAATCTTTCTCAAGTCATTAATTTCTTCAAGGGTTACCTATAATTCAACTTCTAGATCAACTGCTATCTTCTTAATCCTTGCTTTTTTTCTTTGTGATGTCCTTTACTCTGGATTGTTTCTTGTCTTCTAGGGCTAGGAATAAGATCCCGTTTCTTCCTTCATCTGCACTTTCATTTTCTTCATCAACACCATCTAAAGATTTTCCCCATGTCTTGGTGTAGAAACTTTTTGTTGTTGGGGTAGTATTCCTTATAGTAATTCCCTTTTGGATTGTGCTCAAACTTTTCCTTAAGAGGATACTTAGCTACCAAATATCCAATAGCTCTACACTTGAAACATTTCAAAGGTAGTTGGCCTTTGTATGTACATGTTCTTCATTTTAGCTTCCTCACAAAATGGGCCATTTATTCATCAGATTCTTCACTTGAGTGTGAAAAGGAATAATATTGGACCTTCTTCTCATTAATTGCCTTAAATTTTGCTTCTTTAGGAGTTGGGTCCTCAATTCATGTTTCATAAGATGAGAATTCCATGCAACACGTCCATTGTCATTTTCTTTAAATTCTTCATTTCCTCTATGGCACACAATTTGGGACTAAATCTTATAGGTAAATTCCTTAATACCTTTTTCACTATCACCTTTTCATCAATATCTTCACCAAGTCCTCTAACTATATTCACCACTTCATCAATTCTTTAAAAGTATTTTGCAATAGTTTCTTCTTCCATCATTCTTAAGGATTCAAACTTCCTTCTAAATGTCTACAATTTTGATCCTTGAATATTTGCATCTCCTTGATAAATATTTTTTAGTTTATCCCACATTTCATTTGTGGTTTCACAATGCATTACTTTTACAAATATGTTTGCTCTATCTTGCATAGGATTGCATTCATTTCCCTTGCATTTTGTTCACTTTATTTCTTCCCTACTTGATCTTCTAGTGGATCTTCTTGTTCTTTGTATCCATTGATTACACTCCTTCATACATCAAATCCCAATGACGTCAAGTAGGTATTCATCTTTTTACTCCAAATGGCATAATTGGTCCCAACAAATAATCCTTCACGAGTAGCCATGTGTGTTCTTAGGATCTCCTTCAAGCTGGTTAAACTTGTATGAAGGCATGATATGATACCAATTGTTGAACGAACTAGGGACACTAGGAGGGGGGGTGAATTAGTTTCCTCTGCTTTGACTACTTTTTCTCAATTGACACTTCGTCAAACACATTCATAGATATTTTTTTTATATTTTTTATAAATCAACATTAATAAGAACTCAACAAAAAGTACACAAGTAGCACACAATATGTATATGGAAAATATATAGAGATAAAACTAAATAGATTAGATTACATCAATTTGTTGGAGACATTTACCACCATACACACTCTTTTCAGTCAAATTGGCCTAGTTAAACCACTATCCTAAACGACATTAATTGACATCAATGGACCATTAAATGACATCATCCAGTCACACCCACGCTTACCTTCAGTCAAGGAGGCTAACTTAGCTTTCTCCTGCATTCTGGGAGGCTAACTAGAGCACTCAGGGGTGATTTGAGTGTCATTAATGCAATTATTGCTAATTGATGGTTACAATCAGTCAAACAGGGTAGTGAAGGCGCCTCCTCTCATTAAATTGATTATTTAATGATTAATTAATGAATTGGAGTCAACAGGGGCGCCTCCACCAACTTTTGATGTTCAGTTCAACTTCAGTTAACCTCATCGAGGTTCATTGGAGTCATTGAAGCGGAGCTAGCACTTGATGGTTGGCTTGCTATGACATGTGTCTGATCTCTTTCAGTTGAGACTCAGTCATTTATTGCACTTCAACTTTAGTTAGGGCTCAGTTGAGTCAATTAGGGTTTTGATCAGTGGTTAACTAGAGTGTTGACTATGGATTACATTCAATTAAGCTATACTTACTCATTCAATTTGAATGACCTCCTTAGGAATTCGAATTGCCTCTCATTCATGCTTGTAGCATGACATTGTAATTGTAATTATTGATTCTTTATTGAATATATAGAGCGGCTACTCATTTCGTAGTCCGATTACACCATTTCATGTGTTATTTGTTCATTAATCTTTGATGAGATTGTGCTTGAGTTCCTAGATCACTGTCAATATTAATATGGTATCAGAGCTCACGGCGGGACGAATCTCTATCTCTCAAAAACACGCTTTTTGACAGATTTCTACATGAAAATTGAGTAATAGCTCAAAAATCCAGTACTGCACCAGAAGCCAAGGCTTACCACTTAATACCCCAAGTAAAGAACTTGTTGATCAAGCTTGCTTGATTGACTATGCTGGGTGTGATGAATGCCTAGAATGTGCAGGCTGTCCGACCTTACATTTCCCTTTCTGTTGTGATTTTCAGGTTTTCTACAGGTGAAGCATTCGCTCCAGCAGATCCAGATGGCCTCCTCAGTAGATATTTTGACTCCATACAATTTCCACTCGTGGAAAGTTGATACTGAGATTCAACTGCGCTCTAGAGGGCTCTTTAGAGTCACCATGGACACTAAAGATGAGCCTGGTTCAGCCATAGAAAAATCAAGATTCTTGAACAAGAAGGATGAAGCCTTTGGTTTCTTGTGCCTCTCTATTTCTCGGGATCTTCTTTTCCATCTTGTGGGATTGAAGACTCCAAAAGAAATATGGGACAAATTGGAAACTCTATATGGAAACCATGATGACTTGAGAGTTTACCAGCTCGAAAATGAATTAATGTCTCTCCAGCCCTCCAATTTTGAGACTTTGAATGACTTTTTCACAAAGTTCAAGCATACTGTTTTACTCTTGAAGCAATGCAAAGTGGAGAAGGAGGATGATTAGCTCATCCTCACCATACTCTCCAAACTTGGGGTTGATTATTCAGTTTTTGTTTCTACATTCCGTGTGGGGAAGCTCACAACCCCTGGATGGAAGATGCCTACACTCAATGCCTTCATTGAGTCCCTAACAAGTGAACATGACAAGCTTGTCCAGATGGGGATCATCAGATCTTCCCGTGATCAATCCCTCCATGTCTCGGGGCCCAAAGATCTGAAGGGTAAAGGAAATCAATAGAAGAATAAAAAAGCTAAATTTGATTCTCCTAAGCCTAGAGTTGAAAACCAGCAGCATGATGAGTCTTCCGGCTCAAGGAAGAACAAAAGAAAAGGGCACCATGGCAAGGAAAAAGTCAAGTGTTCTTATTGCGGGAAGGGCCTCCACCCTGAACATGCCTGCATGAAGAAGAAGCTTGATGAAGCAACCTCTCTCCTTGAGAGAAATCACATCAATCTTCTAGAAAGCTTTCGGAGGAGAGATCAGCAAGATCAGGAACCACAACATGAAAAAGGTCATGCCCTCATGGCAAGCACTTCGAAGTCCAAAGCACTCTTGATTGATTCTAGAGATTTGAACCACATGATGGCTGAAAGAGACTCCTATTCATCCTTGGATACCAGCAAATCCATCCACATCCACATGGGAGATGACTCCACCATCATTTCAGAAGGACAAGGTACTATTGATCTTGAAAATGGTTTTTTTTCAAATGTTTTGTATGTACTGTCTCTGGCATCAAATCTCCTTAGTGTTTATCAGATGACACATATAGGAGTTCCTAAGAGAGTTTCTTTCAGCGCAAATGATGTTGAGATAACAGAAATTGCATCCGGGAAACTCATTGCTAAAGGCCTTGCAAACCATCATGCGAAAGCCTATGAGTTCTCTCACTTTGTTGCGGATGCAAAGCCCACCGCTCTGCTAACTCATGGAAATGAGGTTAGTAGGATGTGGCATGAGATTTTTGGCCATCTTAATTTCAAATATTTGCAGCAATTATAGAAAAACTCCATGGTTGAAGGCCTCTCGGTCATCAAGGCAACCACGGGAATTTTGCAAGGGCTGGGTGATTAGAAAACACCCTGAGCACAAGTTCGATCGGGGGAAGGCAAACCGAGCTACATGCATATTGGGGCTGATACATTTTGATATCAGCGGTCCGATGCTTGTCACATCCATGAATGGATCAAGTTATATTCTTACTTTTATTGATGATTTTTCAAGGTACACATGGGTCTTCTTCCTCAAAAAGAAGTCAGAAGTATGTGAATTTTTTTCTGAATTGAAGGCCTTGATTGAAAATGCCTCTGGGATTAAGATCAATATCTTGAGATCTGATAATGGAGGGGAGTATGTCAGTAATGATTTGCTGCACATATGCTCCCAAAGTGGTATTCGGGTCCAACATTCAATTCCCTACACTCCCCAGCAGAAAGGAGTAACAGAAAGGAAGAATCGGTCTCTCAAGGAGATGACCACCTGCATGTTGGAATAAAAGAAGCTTGCTGCAAATTTGTGGGCTGAAGCCATGCATGCTACAGAATACATTCAGAACAGGGTGCCACACTCATCTATGAAAGGGAAGACCCCTTTCAGAGCATACTTCAGACACAAGCCAGATGTGTCGAACCTACGGGTGTTTGGGTCCACTGCATGGGGCCGGATTCCGCTTGATAAAAGAAGGGCTTTGCAACCGCAAAGCATAGAATGTATGTTTATTCGGTATCCTAATGAATCTAAAGGATTCAAGTTGCTAGATATCAATACCAAACATATCATCATCGAGAGAAGTGTCAAGTTCGATGAGCCTCTTCAGGAGGTGGAACTAGTGAAGGAGAAAACTGCTGAATTTCCTACCTATTCTACAGAATATTTGGATAATGAAATTGGGGGTGATGACCTTGATTTGGATCCTCTGATTTTTGATATCAGTGTGCAGCAATCATCAGATGCTGAATCAGAACTTGAAGTGCAAAATCATCTTCCTACATGGGCCCGACAGACACTCTCCTCCGCAGGAGATAACATTGGAAATTCGGATGATCCAAGGAGAACCCGGTCTAATTTCCAAAGAGCAGGTATTGCGCTCTCTTGTCCTGATAATTTGCTTTCTGAAACTTGATATTTGATGATTAGTTCAGATACAAAATCCTACTACCATGCTCGGAAGGATCCAAGTTGGCAAGTTGTCGTGGATGAAGAGATGAATTCTCTTCAGAAAAACACTACTTGGGAGCTAGTTTCTCTTCCTCCGGGAAGGAAATTAGTTCAATGCAAGTGGGTGTTTCAGACCAAGGTTGCTGCTGATGGAAGCACCTTCAATTATATGGCAAGGCTGGTGGCAAAAGGTTTCTCTCAGGTCCAAGGTGTGGACTATCATGAGACCTTTGCACTGGTTGCAAAAATGGACTCCATCCGCCTAGTTTTGGCTATTTCAGCATCCAAGCACTGGGAAGTGCATCACATGGATGTTAAGTAATCCTTTTTGCATGTAGATATTCATGAGGAGATATACATGAAGCATCCTGAGGGCTACATCACTAATCCATCTTTGGTTTGCAAGCTAAAGAAGTCACTATACGGGTTAAAACAGGCCCCAAGAGAGTGGTATTCCAAGATGGATGCCTTCCTTCTCTCGCAAAACTTTCAAAAGTGTATATCAGATACAAATGTGTATTTACAGTAGTCTGATGGTCATCTAATTATTATTGTTGTATATGTTGATGACTTACTGATCACAGGTAACATAGTTGCCTCCATTTCAACCATCAAAATTGCTCTCCACAATGCCTTTGAAATGAATGATTTGGGGCTCCTAAAACAATTTTTGGTGCTCGAAATTGAGCAAATTTCTGATGGGATTATGGTCACTCAGTACAAATACATTTCAAACCTATTAGTCAAGTTTAACATGGCTGATTGTAGGCCTGCACCATTCCCTTTCCTTTTAGGGATCAACCTTGAAGAAGGAAAAAGCACACCTCCCATGGACTGCACTATCTATCGACATCTGATTGGTAGCTTGTTATACTTGACACATTCTCAGCCTGATATTTGTTATGCCATGAATGCTGTATCAAGATACATGCAGCAGCCTCGTGATCTTCATTGGAAGGCAGCCAAGAGGATCCTCCAGTATGTTCAGGGAACCAGGACCTACGGCATTCACTATGCTGCAGACTCCGAGCTAGAGCTGGTTGGATACACAGATTCCGATTGGGCGGGTGATTCTATTGATCAGAAGTTTGCTTCCATATATGTATTCATGTTTGGTGGTGGCCCCATTTTCTGGTCAAGCAAAAAGCAGGCTGCCATAGCACTATCTTCAGCAGAGGCCGAGTATCGAGGAGTGGTGAATGCTTGCATCCAAGCAGTTTGGTTGCAAGGCATTCTTTCAGAGTTTGATCTTGGTATTACTTTGTCCACTGTCCTCTTTTGTGATAATCAAAGTGCTATTAAGATATACACGGATCCAGTTACCAGGTAGAGGACCAAGCATTTAAAGATCCACATGCACTACATCAGGGAACTAGTGCATGACAAGACCATCATTTTGCAATACTACCCGACTGATGAGGAGATTGCAGACATCTTCACCAAGAGCTTTTCAGAAAATAAGTTCACTTACCTCCGTTCACTGTTGTGGGTGAGTTCATCAAGGTGATTCAGACTACTTTCAGTGTTCAGCTTGAGGGGGGTTTTTCCCACTGGGTTTTCCCTCTTTTCCTCACTCAGTTTGTTTTGAGCATTGTTTCAGTTTTAGCATTTTATAGGGTGACCTATGCCCTTAGTTTCCGGGGCCTTAGCATTTTTATGCATTTTGTTTTCTAACTCCTTTTGAGTATAGCTTAAGGGGGGGTGTTGGAGACATTTACCACCATACACACTCTTTTCGGTCAAATTGGCCTAGTTAAACCACTATCCTAAGTATTATTGACATTAATTGACATCAGTAGAGCATTAAATGACATCATCCAGTCACACCCATGCCTACCTTCAGTCAAGGAGGCTAACTTAGCCTTCTCCTACATTCGAGGAGGCTAACTGGAGCACTCGGGGGTGATCTGAGTGTCATTAATGCAATTTATTGCTAACTGATGGTTACAATCAGTTAAATAGGGCAGTGAAGGTGCCTCCTCTCATTAAATTTGTTATTTAATGATTAATTAATGAACTGGAGTCAACAGGGGTGCCTCCACCAACTTTTGATGTTCAGTTCAACTTTAGTTAACCTCATTGGGGTTCATTGGAATCATTGAAGCGCTAGCACTTGATGGTTGGCTTGCTATGACATGTGTTTGATCTCTTTAAGTTGAGACTCAGTCATTTATTGCACTCTGACTTTAGTTAGGGCTCAATTGAGTCAATTAGGGTTTTGATCAGTGGTTAACTAGAGTGTTCACTATGGCTTACATTCAGTTAAGCTAGACTCACTCATTGAATTCGAATGACCTCCTTAGGAATTCAAATTGCCTCTCATTCATGCTTGTAGCATGACATTGTAATTGTAATTATTGATTCTTTATTGAATATACAGAGCGACTACTCATTCCGTAGTCCGATTACACCATTTCATGTGTTATTTGTTCATTAATCTTTGATGAGACCGTGCTTGAGTTTCTAGATCACTGTCAAGATTAATACAATTTAGTGATCAACTCAAACTAGTGGGTATATTCTCTCTTATGGTTAGTCTCTATCAATGGTAATTCCCATGATTGTATTAGACCCATGAATATTAATGGTCTCTAACTGTTTATATTCTTCCCACAAGCAATAGTTTCCCCTTACTTATATTTTTCCATTTAGAAATGGTTTCCCAGTGCTTATTCTCTTCCTTCAAATAGTTTTTTCCCACTATTTATCTTCTCACCCCACAAACAATGGTTTCCCATTGTTATTTCTTAGCCCATGAACAATGGTTTCCCATTGTTAAATCTCTTCCCACTTTAAGTGGTAAACATTGATAACCTTCTTCCCTTGATCTGTGGTAAACATTGATAATCTTTTTTCCCTCAATCAGTGGAAAACCACTGATTGTATTCCACCCTCAAGAACAATGCTTTAATATCTGATATCAATCAAAAACTTCTCTACAAATATATCTTCTCTATTTTATATTGATTTCTATTATAAAATCATGACTTTGTCATAGTCAATCTTAGAGATGTCTTCAAGATCTTATTCCCACAGCAGTTCATATACCTTAGCAATGCTCCTGCGCCTATAAACCTTCTATATTTTTTCACACTTTCTAATATTGGTATTTTTTTCACCATTAACTATGTACTTTTACAAGATCTCAACTTTTCTAAAGTCAATATTATACCTTTTTTTTATCTCCTCTTCTACAGATTTACGTATAAAAATAGGTATACTCTAACTCCTTAAAACTCTTGTTTTTGCACTCTATCATCTAGGACAAAACCCTAAAGATTTAGACCTGTTCTAGATCAACCAACAATGTTCATCAAAGTAAATTTGTTAGATTTGTGATCAAGTATAAATATAGACATAATTAAGCCCCATCAATAAGCTTAACCTCCTCTCCAGTTGAGTATAGGTATAGAGAACCAAACAACAAATTATACGATCTTCCTTTCTTGTCACATATCAACGAGTATTTGGTCTCTACTTGTTTGTTTCTCACTCCAATCTCACATTTTTCTAGATGTGTATTCACTATTTTTTTGGGAGATCCAATTCCCAAATTATATATTTATCTTACTATCCTCTCACCCTCGATTGTTCAAATTAATCTCTCATTCATACATGTCTTGGGTAAACACACAATCTCTCGTTTAGGTTGACCTATGTGTCTTTTCACATCAACGCTTGATCATGTTTATTAGAGTTGAATCTAAATCATTCTTCACATCCTTGAATTTGGTCTATGTTCATTCCCAGTTTATTTACAACAAGTAATGTGGGCATTTCCAAGTTCTTATTCATGACACCATTAAGCCAACAACCTACACCGCAGTTTACTTCACAAGCCATGCACCATTGACGAATAATCTTATGTGAACTCACCATGGAAATTTCATATACATTAATCCAATGTGTGGATCATCATTATTGGATAGTGAAAACCATCGGCATTACATAATATATTGATATTGTTATAAGCTTATGGACCAAATCGAATTCACTATGATGATGCCACATCAAAGATTGATGGATATGTTCAACAAATGACCACATATTCATATGTTCCATTTGTAAGAATCGTGAGTCCAACTCATATATCCAGTCCTTCCCTTTTATTAGGTTGTCATACTTGTCATTTTCCTTGTACCGAAACAGGTATCAAAACTGATACAAAAAATGGTAGTGGAAGTAAACTTGGGAACTAAACCACAATTCAAGCCTTTACTGTTGCCTCAATCCTTTCATTGTCACATCATCATCACTACCCCATGACCTCAATACTACTTTGACATTAATGACCTCAACTGATATCTTGACCCTATTGACATAAATGACAACTTCTTCCAACAGTTTTTTATGCAGATTTTGGGAAGCCTTGTATGCCCTCTTCTATAGAAGATTTGGATCATCTCTTCCAGCCATCTTCTTCAATTATCATTGTTTGTTTGAGATTGTAAGATGATGTCTTATTTTCAGGTTTGGAACAACATTGTTTTCCCTCTTCAAGGGTAATTTTTGGGTAGTTTTGTTTTCCTTCTCCTAGGAAAAATATGGGTCACAATTTCCAACCATGTTCTTCTTATTTTAATGCTTATTTTTTAGTGGATATTTGGGGTAGCAAGGGGATATTGTTTATGCATGTTTTTGGCAGCATTGTACTTCCTCTCCTAGGGCATATTTTGAGCACTTCTTTCTGAGATGTTTCTAGCCATGTAATTCTTTCATTCATGCTTATTTATATCATGTTTTCGGGTTGTTTAGTAATGGGTATTATGCAAAGAATTTCTAGCCTCTAAATGTTTCTAAGGTTTCATTTACAAGCATTGAATTTATTCTTCTTAATTTTCATGGATTTTTGCATCTAATGTGGTGTTGGGGAAGCCTAATCTCTCTCTATGTGAGTGCCTTCAAGATGATAAAATAGATTTTTCTAGGAATCCCCTTAATGGAGACATTTACACAAGCCCTATCCAATTTTGGATAGAGAGAGCGTGTGGGAAAAATTTCCATGGTTGGAAAGAGTTTGAGGATGATGACTTTTCACAAGTCCATGATCTCATGTTTACTTCCAAACCTATTGCTACATATATTAAAAAATGTACACATATTATGATTGATGTCATCTTGTCTTGGTCAATCACCAAGGATAAGGGAAGAATGCATGGCATGGATGAGATGCCTATGTGGCTTAATTGATATTTGACTTTACCTAGCATGATCTTGTTCATTTGATAAAGTAGGTAGGTATGAGAATTAATAAGGTATTGCATGAGAATTAAAGTAGATTGATATGATTTTGGAATTGATGGCTTCTGCCCTACTTGTAAATCCACTTCTTATAAATATAGCATAAATGATAGTGATTGAAATTATGGATGTGATGTGATCTTTAGGGATGTTGACGATATTCATCATGTCATGTCGTAAATCCACTTCTTAAAAAAAGCTAACATAAATGACGGTGATATAAATTTTGGATGTGATGTGGTATTTAGGGATGTTGAGAATATCCATTTTGCCATGGTTTTTGGTTACTTGAAAGAGAATATTTTGCACCTCTCTAAAATAGATCCTAAGAAATTCTGGAGGCAAATTCTAAGTCATAAAAATAAAGAAAACAAGATGATTTCCTCAATGGATTGGAATTCATACCTTAAAAAACTTTATGAATCCCCTGATGTCGTGGACAACATTCAAACCCTTTATACCGAGAAAGAAAATTTCTCTGTAGAAGACATAATTTGGGGTTGAGCGGATCGCAAAAGGGAAAGCTAAGGACATCAAAGGTACCAAGAAAAAATCTTAAAATTGGTGGGACTATCCTCATCCTTCACATCCATAAGCTCTTCAATTTAGCAGTAAAGTACGGTTGCCCTAAACCCTAGATAGAAATCCTCCTTGTTTTTATTTTTAAAAATGGGGATAAAAATAATCGATCTAGTTATATGACCATTTTTATTTTCCCTATTTTAGCAAAGTTATATGGAATTATTTTGGAAAAGAAGATCAACATATGGTGTTAACAACCAAAATTTTCTCACCTACTTTCTCATAGGCTTGATCATCATTATACATCATAATCGACATATAAGCACCTTTTTCTGTCCCATCTCATCCACATGACCTAAGGAAATTACCAAATGGCCAAAAAATTGAAAGTTTTACTCAAAAATTGACCATAACCTTAGGGTCACAACTTTTCCTTTGAAAGGCATGATTATTGTTGCACATATTTCCTAGAAACCCATGACCTGCTTCAAAAAGTGAATTTTTGGTTATAATTTATCATTTCTCTATTCCTCAATGGAAGTAGTGGTTAAAAGTGATGCATACCTTGATGTGGTTGAAATCAACAATAGATCTAACTTCCACAACCATAACCTCTCCACTAAGCAATCAAGGGAATGGAGAGCAGACACATTGAATCTAGATCCAATTTTTTTTACCACACACGTGCCTATAAAATAAGGCAGAGAGAGAGAGAGAGAGAGAGAGAGAGAGAGAGAGAGAGAGAGAGAGAGAGAGAGAGAGAATGTAATTCTTTTTACTTTCACCATAAAAGGGGAATCCTGAACTCACACTTGGATGGATATTGGACTATAAGAATACGAAAAAACCTACCCCTAGATAAGTTGTGGAGGGCCATCGCTCTCAAAATATAGTACCAACGTGTGTGTTACATAATTTGAATTATTTGTGTAATGAGAAATCTCATTCTTTACAAGTGGCTCTTTCTTTCAATGGCTAGTCTTGATATTTGATTGCATGCATGCATAAGGGTTTTTTTTTAATCTTTTGTTTAATTTAGATCTATTTAATTTCCAATTTATAATATTCTACTAAGGATTGCACAACCCCTTGGTAGGTGATTTTTGCATTCGTGTGTGAGAAATAACACACTACATATGGCTAGAAAGTCACAAAAAATAGGTAAAGGCCAACTAGGATTTAGGATCTACCGTTCAACTGTGGACCACCTTGTTACACTTAGGACCATTGTTCAGAAGAGTCATAATAATAAACCCAATCTTCTTTGTTGATTTATTGACTTTTGAAAAGCATTTGACATAGTTCCTAGAACTAGCCTTTGGAGTAGATTAGAAAAGATAAAAGTCCCTTTTGAGTTGAGAGTTGTTGTGATAAGGTTGTATGAGAACATATGAGAAGGTTATTGTTGAGTTTATGAACTCTGAGGGTTATTCAAAAGAAATTAATTATAATATAGGGGCCAAGCAAGGATTTCCCCTCCCCACTTCCCTTTTTGGTATATACATTTACAACCCAGACGGTTATTTGGAAGACGTAGGTTGTGCCAACACGAATTTAGATAGTATAGTCATAATCATTCTTCTTTACACTAATAATATTGTTAATATGGGGAGGAGTCCTTATAATCTCGACAAGCAACTAAACATTCTCAAGGATTTTTCCTTAAGTAGGGGTATGAGTGTTAACACTAACAAAAAAAGGCTATGATAATCAAATTCCAAAATATCACTTATGCTAATTTCATGTATGAAAACAACAACTTGGAGGAAGTGACTTCATACAAATATCTCATAATCGATCTTCGCCACAAGATTAATTGGAGATATAACATTGAGAAAGGGATTAATGGAGGGTGGAAAGCTTATCATGGACTTGAAAACAGTTGTAAATAAAAAAAAAATTGGCTTTGGGATATGAATAAACTCTTCTTTGAGGATCTTGTCACTCATGTTAGCTTATATAGTTGTGAATTTTAGGATTGCAACATCTCTAGCGAGACATGAAGAAGGATAGAGAAAATCCAAAAGTGATTTATAGCATATATCTCAAAATTAAAAGCAATGCATTCTATCATATCCTCTTCATAGAAGCAAGTCTCTGGCCCATTGAGAACTTGGCTATGACTAGGTACCTAATGTCCAACAAGAGTAAGATAAACAACATGGGAAGAGGCTTCCTAAGATTTCTTCATACTCTAGTCAAAATAGCATGTGGCTTGAGCAATATTGTCTTAAAGATGCCCAGTCTAGATAAATCATTGGGGAGTCGAGAAAGAGGTCACTTTGTAAAATAGTGATAATATTACAAGTATTATTACATCTAAATTTAAGAAAAAAATGGGGTACAATAAATAATTAGCAGATAGAGAAAATTAAGATATTATAAGGAGGTCATCAACCTTAATCGTGAAGGTCAAAAGTATATCTTTATTTTAACTAGCATAAAGAATATAATCAACATTGCTAAAAAAAACAAACTCTCCCAAACCCAATAATGAAAAGGGGCATTGTACAATTCCTAAAACGTTGTGGGAAGAAATAATTCGTCATCTTTGTAGTACTAAGATGGTTGAAGATGAAAATGATTTTCTCATAGAATGTTTTACATACACCCATATTAGACTGCAATTTCAAAATATTTGCTACAATACTATCCTTCCTAACTTTTTAACTCATCGCAACCATAGTGATCCAGGATTGTTTCTCTAGCTTTTCGAGGACAAAAATAATATTTTAAAGAAAACCAAGTCATTCCTTACATTTTTTTAAGGTCCAATACAACAAAGTTGGTCCTAGTAGCCATTAATAACCATCATCGCCATCATATAAATACCTAATAATCACCTTATGTTAAAATGATATAATACAATTGTCTATTACTATAAATATAAAATATACAATAAACATTCATATTTAAAACATCTCATCCAAATATTATAATTTTTCTTTTATAGTAAAGTGTGATTAGATGAATTATTGCTTATAACTTAAATTTAAACCCATTACTTTTCATAAACTAATCATATAACTCCACATATTTAAGGGATTTTATATTAATTTGATCTTAGTTTTGGATTTTTCCATAAATTTGATATAGTTTATAATTTAGAAAATAAAATTCATATCTAGGTGATTCAAGATTATCCATAGTTAAATAGACATTTTTAAACAATCAACCTATTAAGAGTGGTCAAAATGTTAATTTATGTATATTCAAAGTGTTAATTTAAGTATATTAATTTTGCCACAATTTATCACATCCACTCTCTTCCATTTGATTGTTTCCCATCCTTTGAAGAAACATTTTTTTGTTGTGTATTTTCAAAACAAAACATAATTTGTACATCTTTTTTCCTTTTAAAATATATTATACAATATATTTTAAAGTGGTTTCTTAAACCACTATAAATACTTTTATAATTTCATTATAACTTCTATAAATAATATTTAAATAAATTAAAAATGGAATTTATAGAAAGTATCAATGCAAATTAATATATCTTGGTTCCAAAAATATATACTAATAAAATGTGACACACCTATTTATGTTCAATACTTAAACTATTTAAAATATATTCATAAGAATGTGATTATCCTCACTTCAACTATATAGGACACACCTTATTTTATATATGCAATCATCTCACTAAACACAGAGATCTGGTGGTGGATAAGCTACTACTACTAGCTTTGTCTCTATAGGGTATGGAACACCTGGCTCAGTACCTTCCTTGGACACAGGTGTTGCTTCTTCGACTGGGCGGGTTATGCTTTGATTGTTGGGATTGGTATTGATGTTGCTACTTAAATTGGTGTTTCTAGCTCTCAAATTGGGACTAGAAGGGGTGATTGTACTATAGCAACTGGGCACATAAACGTTAGCTGGAAAATAAGTCCAACAACGAAAAATTCTCATTATTCAGGGTTATTCCCCTTTCAACCTAAAATTCTCCAATATGTTTATACTTAATATATATTTATATTATTGTACTATAATAATAATTTAAATTTTTATAAGTTCATTCTTTTCCTATAACTTGCCATACATAGTAAAGTAATATCTAATAACTTACCAAACTTTTTACAATTTTCTTTAATAATCATCATGCGATCTAAGGGAGTCACAAGGTTTAAAATGCATAACTTATGTTACAACATAGTACTTTGGCATAGGGTGTGGCAGTATAACACTTTGGCACAAGACTTTAGTCCAAGACTTAAGATTTAATCATAGTTAGTTAAAAAGAAATACATTGTAACATTAACCTATCACCTTGGCGTAAAGCGGTGATTCTGGAAGTGTCATAGTTGAACTTATTGTCGGACGGACGACGAGTCCTATCTTCATACAGACAAGAAATTGAATTAGAATTATTCATGCAGAAAGATAGATTTGAACTTACATCTAAGAAAACACTCTATGACATTTAAATAAAAAGAAAAAAAATTATGGTGTAATTTTTGGGTTCGTGACAGAATGGATGCCAATTTTTTTAATGCTCACTCAAATCTCAATGTTAAAGGTCATTATGAACTTATATCCATAACTCATTCATTTTTCTTTGTTTGTTTAACATTTGGATATTTACCATAACACATTTTTTTTGTTTATTTAATCATCCACTTCAATTATCCTAACAATATCCTTCAAATATGAATAACAATTCTAAAATACTCCGTATATTATTTTCACCAATAATTATGATTCATTAATCATCATTTAAATTGCATACTTCTTTCTCAACTTCCTTTAAGTATGTATTTATTCACATGCTTTGTACATTTGCTTCTTTAAAAAATAGCTTTTCTATAAATAAAAAAATTACATTTGTGACACCTCTAATACTTATTCTAATGATATGAATAATCTTTCCCTTCAAATAAATAAACATGTATATACTTATCTTTTTACATTATATTTTTTCAATAAATAAAAAATCACATTTGTGACACCTTTAATGCTTATTCTAATGATATGAATAATCTTTCTCTTCAAATAAATAAACATGTATATACTTATCTTTTTACATTATATTTTTCAAAATTTTAACATATTATATACATTATAGTTATTGAAAATTGCACATTTACTTTCACTCATTTGCATTGTTAATATTTAAGTTATATTAACACAAATAATTAAAATAAAAACTCAAAACCCTATCCTATTATAAAATAATTGTGTATATCATGTTGAAAAACTGAGATTTACTGCTTGCTGGTTTAAATGAACAATTTGTGTTTTTCACTTCAGCCGGTTTTGCATAGGCTTGAAGCTACTTAAAATTTTGCCGAACAATTTTAAACACACAGTAAAAATTACTAACAGGCTGAAAACAAATGCATGCACACCATAAAAATTTACTCAGAGATTTTTGGCTAATCAGCCCTGGAAAAACCCCCACGGGGAAAACCAGTCAGAGAGGAGAGATTTTAATTATTTTCTTCAGCAATGTACAGGACAGAAAAAAATAGTGGAAAAAACAACTTATCTCCACCGGCAAACTTCTTCACAAAGTCTGGAAAAATAATGCTCAGCAAAACAGCCAACACCCTTTTTCGTTTTCTGTGCCAAACCAACAGTATCAGACCGTACTGTTTCTTGGGAATCGAGCCACAGTCCGTACAGCACCAGCAGGCCGTACACTCCCTCGATTTCTGTGCAATTTATCAGCAGAACGTATAGCATTAACTCAGCCGTACCTTCCTCGAATTCGGTGCAAGAAATAAATGCACCGTACAGCAGGAAAACCAGACCGTACACTCCTCGAAATTCGTGCAGAAATTTAATGCACCGTACAGCAGACCGTACAGGCCGTACTCCTCGATTTTCGTGCCAATAAATGAAGCAGCCGTACAGCAGAAAAATACACAGGCCGTACTCTTTCTTGGGAACCGTGCCAACAAAATAATAAAGCAGTCTCGACCTCCTTGCTCACTGAAATCTCTTCAGCAGTCAAACCTGGAAAATCGTGCCCTCTTCAAGCAAACTCGACCTCTCTCC
>LPNX010628226.1:9221-19949 GCA_001517045.1 Pseudotsuga menziesii
CGTGCTACAAGACTCCCTTAGGGATTAGCTACCCCTAAAGTGATTTACTTTAGCATATGACTATATCACCTAGGGCAATACATATGATCATAGGTTCGGAAACGATCTTATGAGTATGATATGATTAATTAATGAAAACACACATGAACCATGCAAATATATGTAATATAAGCACAGAGATAGAGAGAGAATTTGAATTATAGTTATGGTAAACAAGTTTAGTTAATTAAGGGTTCAATTCCTTTATTTATGCAAACGGTTATTGGAAATAAACACTGATGGAGATGCACTAATTATGTTCAGTTACATTCAATTCTGTTCAGTTATATTCAATTCAACTCAATTACATTCAATTCAACTCAGTTAACTACTTGGTTAGAGTTAGTTAATTAATGGAAGGCACATATCTTCATGTGGAAGATAATTATGGAGTGCCAGCTTGACACCAGATCAGCATGGGGTGCATAATTAAAGATGGATTAGTGTTCTAAGTGTTAACAAGTTGTTGTTACATGCAACTATTTTATTTTGTTGTAAAACCTAATTTGACTTGTTATTTAAGTGCTATGCACTTGGCAAGTTAGATACAGTGTTCCATTCGATCTCCTCTCTCTGGTGCTCTCAGTGAAAGCAATCTGCTATTGTGTTGCAATCATTCTCTGCTGCTAATCTATCATACTCGAAGATCGTTTGCTGGGTTTTTTCATCCTTTGAATCAATGGAGGGTTTTCCCAAGGTATATCCTATGTTCTATGGTTTGATTTATATCTTTGAATTATTGATGTGATTTATATGCACTGTTATTATGGATTAAAGTTTTAAAGTTCAAGTTTCTTCATATTTTATTCAATCACTAACAAGAAAAAGTCAGAAAAATGGTGGATAGCGCTAGGATTTGGGAGGTCATTTTTTCAGATCTAGGGAAAACCAGCCACTTTCATATCAGCTTTGAGGGTGATATGGTTAGGGGATGACCCGATCTACAAAACCCAGTAGTGGTTTAGCTCGAGATCAAGCAGTCAGTTTTTCAATATTTTTTGGTTTTTTATTATTATGGAAATTTTTCAGTATAAAAATGAAGAAAAACAAATGTCAATGGATTGAGATCTAGAAGAAAGGGACTAACCTGTAGATCATGTTGCCACCTAATACACACTTTAGGGCACAAGAAAGTCAACAACCTGCTATGTGTGTCCTTGGGAGCAAGTGAGAGCCGGGGACCATTGTCACCACAGTCCACGACTCCTCCGTTTAGGCCAGATCCTAACGGAGCCAATGGGGGGTAGTCCCTACGGAAGACTATATTCCTAAGTTTATTAACAATTGAGTTAAAAGGATCTTTATTATTAGGTGAAAGGCTTAGGTTCTAGTATTTACCAAGGATGACAATCAACCAATGCAAATGCAATATTTCTCAAATGACAATCAAGCATTTATTTAGATACAACCAGTGCCTAAAGAATGGAGTCAGAGAATGCAGCCTTTAATGAGATGCAATCTAGGTTAATTATCTCACAGGGTAGATGTTATCTAACAATGAGATGAATAAACAAATAGATGATACAGTTATAAACAGTAATGAATCAAGATATCTAAGCAATGTACAGATGACCTAAATTTATCAGTATAAACAAATGAACAAGTAAAATAGTTACAGTTTAGACAAATATGAACCAGATTTACAAGTTATAGACAAGAGATAGCAGAAGGAAAATGCCTTAAATGAAATTTATTAAACCAACAGTAAATGAAAATGGAAAGACTTTATGTTGAATTACTTGAAGCAGTTAAACAAATGTTATTGAGTTATTAAGCATTCACCACATAAACAATTGCAGAACTGAACGTAAAGTGCTGGAGTGCAAATGTACTGTAAATCCCTGCTAGAGTGTAGAGCATGTTTTGCAATGCTTCTTGTTCTTTTTAGTAAATTTTATTACTGTTCTTCTTCTTGTATTAGGTTTTCAAACAGTGGTGTGTCTACCCCTACCACGTATCCCCTTAATCCAAAGGTGGAGTGCTGTTGCGCTCAAAACAATGGGAACAAGCCCACCTGTAGCTCACAGATCAAACCCCCAGTGCCAGGTGTCCAACAAGGGAGGACGCGAACGCCGTGAGACCCCCCTCGGTCTCTCACCCCCCGTGGCTTCCAAAGGTCACCAGTTTTCAGTTGGATTAAAGTAATAATGTGATGGATGCCTATTACTAAAACTCCTCTACCGCCTGTCGTATCTCGTGAGTACCCCGAAGGGTGATAACCAAGTAGAGGAACAAGGGCTAAATTAGTTGTTGGTTAATTTTATGGGTAAATTTTAAATCTTGTACTGGTTAAGCATGTAAGTAAATTTTTAAAACTATCAACAGGGCTCAACCAAGCGGTATCCCTTATGGGAGATGCTGGTACTTGAACCCTGGACTGGTAAAGCAAATGTGTTTGGTACAGAAATACATAAACAAATAAGGCAGTGTTATCTAATTAAATCTAAGCCCCCGCTTTTCTGCTTTCATACCCTGATCCAAGTTCCCTAAAGGGAGATAACGGATAGAGACAGAGGATACACCGAAAGGCAAGTTGTAAAATTACTTCCTTGCAACAGAAAGTAAATCGAACTAAGTGCTTGAAAATAAAAAGAACAGAAACGAAAGAACTACTCTAAGCAATTAACCTAACCACACATCAATCTCTCTAACAGAGATGGTGGGTAAACAGAAAGCAAAAGACTAGATCTACTTGCAAAAAAGTAAATCTAACAACTAGTGTTCTACCCTATCA
Source organism: Pseudotsuga menziesii (assembly GCA_001517045.1). Taxonomy (NCBI): domain Eukaryota; kingdom Viridiplantae; phylum Streptophyta; class Pinopsida; order Pinales; family Pinaceae; genus Pseudotsuga; species Pseudotsuga menziesii. Next base: position 11,995 of record LPNX010628226.1, read on the forward strand.
CTACTCTAACTTCATATACAAGATTTACAATTGATTGTAAAGAGCTTTGAAGAATACCCCAAGAGTACTACTCTTTGGGGTTTACAAATGATAGAAAAGAGGAAAAAATGGGGTTTTGGACCCCTTTTTGCACCCAAAACTTTTAGGGCCTTTTTTTCTGATGAAATTTTGGCAGCACCTCCTCCTTCCCTGTGTAAAAACCTGCAAAAAACAGTGACCTACTTCGCTGGAATTTACAGCAGAAAACACTACAGAAAGTATGTTAGAAGTTAGCCCCAAAAACTCATAAAAAACACTGCAAAAATCTGAACTTGAAACTTTGTAAAACTTGAACTTCTGGTGGCCTAAAAATGGGTTTTAGGCCCTGAAATGACAAGTAAATTGCAAGTTTATAATACCAAACTATTCTACTATGAATGAAAGCCCTAAAACAAGGGTTTTATTCCCTATACAGTGAATAAAACCTAGTTTTAAAACAGTGACAAAAATATGAGCGAAAATGCAAAATACAAAATGAAATCTTGAATAAATGAATGGATCTTGAAGATAAAATGCAAGATAGGTGTTTGGCTTAGGAGGCCCTCTTCCAAACGCTTGGATCTGCAAAATAACTGTGAAAAATCTACAAAATACAGCAAAAAGTGAGCAAAATAAAAAGATCTACAAAGACCTCTGTAGATCTAGCTAAAACTACTCACAAATAGATGCAAATAACCATTCACAACTAAATCCCCTTTGCAAAGACCTTTGCAAGGGGCATCTATGCATGTATAATGAAAAATAAACTCACAAATGAAAATGTGATACCTCAAATTTGAAAATGGAAAGCCAACACCATGAGACAAGTATTCCTCCAAAGATTTCACTTGATTATGGCCCAACTAGGGCAAAGCTTGATACAAAAGAGCCTCTTAGGGCTTGAGCAAAATGAGCAAGAGCTAGAGATAGGAGAAGAGAAGAAAGGAGAGATTCCAAGAGCATAACAGTAGCCTGAGAAAATTGTGTGGAGTGAGGGAGAGGTGCCCTCCTTTTATAGTTGAAGAGATCCCAAACCCACTCCTAAATAAAGGGTCCAAAACATAGATCTAAACTCTAGCTCTCCTCCACCCTTAGATCTAGGTTTGTTGACTGTGCAAGCCATCCACCAATCATAAGCAAGGGTGCCTCTTCAAATCAATAGTCAAAAAGATAGATCCATGTCACAATGAAGCTTAACCCTTAGATCTAGGATTTCCATGACTCAAGTCGGACCTCCTTTGACTCAAATTTTGATTTTATTATTTTTATTTTTAATCTTTTATTTAATCTTTTATTTTTTAATCTTTTATTTTTTTATCTTTTATTTAATCTTTAATATTTTATTTTTAATTTTTAATTTTTAATCTTTTATTTTTTATTCTTTATCTGGGGCCTCCTTTGACTCAAATTTTGATTTTTTATTTTTATCTTTTATTTTGTTTTTTTGTTTTAATCTTATATTTTTTATTTTTTATCTTTTATTAAGACAAGAGGGGCGCCCCACTTAGGAGATCTTCAAACATTTATTTTGACCATGGGGGGGGTTATTTAAATGAAATTTTGACTATGCTTAGCCACCCCCCAAACTTAATTACCATGGCCTTATTTGATTTTTTCCTTCAAAATCAAATAATTTAATTTTTCACCCTAGGAAATTAAATTAATTTCCTAGGAAAAAATACCTTGTCCTAACCAAAATTGGTCTAACTTTCTAACCCCTTATCAGAATGTCATGAGACTTGAACCAATGGTTTAGGGGGTGTCATAGCATTTTCATTTGCATTCATAGCCCCTATTACAAAATGCCAAGGTTCAAGAGATTACATTATTACATCAAAACTTAATTAATTAACCATCAAATGGTAAAGTTAATTAATTAGGAAAAATCAAAATAAAAGTTAAAATCCTAACGAAATTCCGCAAGACTACAAGATATGGCTAGCATGGTCATGGACAACAACTTGAAACCTTAGCCACCTCATGGGCTTGATTATCAGAACGCCAATTCACCACTTTGGAGGATTGGTGAGTGGAAAACCCAACCAATTAAAATTGTTAAATGACAAAATCAACTGGAAGGGGAAAAAAACACTCGGTGAAGGGGACTTCCCTGATAATAAAGTCCATGGTGACATCTTTAAAGGAATGACCCATGCTGACATATAAAGTTACATTAATTATCCCACATAGAGGAGCAGACATTTCGTGTACAAAGGGGCAAATTGCCCTGCAAGAGTGAAAAATCCATAGATTTTTCCATGGTACAAATGCACAATAATGTACATCGGTAATGTACATGAAGTTGCCACCTAGTCGAAATAGGTGGCAACAGATCCTACCTGGAAAACCTTGTAGATGCCTTGATGATGATGATCTCTGCTATCCCGATCAATTTGAGAATCTTTGAGCAAATTCTATGTCCAACATTTTGCCCCAAGGAGTCAATGCGCCCTCTCTCCCCCTGATAAAAAACGAAGTCAATCCAAGCGAGTTGAGGTCCCCTTGCAAAACTGCCCAAGCTAAAGTCACCCTCCTGTAGACAAGACAAAGATTCCCGAAAAAAAATATAGATCTCAAAAAAATTCCCGAATGCCACGAAGCAAAAGACTTTCTAATCACCATCTAAGAACACCAGATGCAAAGGAGTCCAAGAAATATCCACACGAAAAGGTTTTCTATTATCCAAATCCAAGAGCCAAAGACCCCTTACAAATGAGAAGCTCTCTCCTTTAAATAGGAATGAGAGAACCAAAATCATAACCACTTTTCAAATGAGTGGCTAAGATTAAAAGATACAAATGTTCTAATCAATGGTTGATATGCGCTCAACATACACTACCTGGATCAATATAACAATATAATATAAAAGTGGACTAAAATCACTCTAGGAGAGAGGATCCCACTCAACAAGAAATAAATGAAGCACATGGTGGGTCCATGGAGTGTTAACTAACTCCCTCTGGGTGTCCCCATGGCACAATAAAAATAATATAAATTTTAAGCTGTGAAATTGTGCCTCGAGGAAATCGTGAACCTCCAAAAGCTCCAGAAAATAATATAAAATGCCCAAAAAATAGATGTGGGCCTATCCAAGTGCTGTAGCTACTGGAGAAGGTGTGGAAGACATCACTCTAATCATCAGATCTCATCCCATGCCATTTCGTTGCCTTAATAGCCCAAATCGAATTCTTTAGTAGCCATTTAATTTTTTTTAATCTGCCTCAAGAAATGTGAACTTGCCAAAACAGCCTCCTAGGGTGCCTGCATTGTCCAACTGAGCCCACAAAGCTCTCTGGGACGGGAGTACTATGGTATAATCAAGTGGCTGGACCCCCTATGTCCCATACAGCGCCCAAGGATATCCAACAAAATCATCTCCCTGCTCAGACCTGCCCTCTAGTGAAGCAAAACTGCACCAGAAAGGTAAAATGAGCCTAATCATCTCTGTAAGTACCCGAAACTGAAAAGAAGTTGTCTCATTGGATACAAAAAGTCCAAATCCATCTAAGGTATATACTCATACCCTCTCAAGATCTCTGCCTGATCATCAACCATATCAAATAGACAAAATAATAACCTATAAATGACCAGATACCAATAATGTAACTCAGGCTAACATCCATCTACTGCAAGTGTTAAAAGGCTACAACATGCTCTACAAATCATTTTAGCAACAATCTTAACAAATAACAATCACTTCACTGGCGGTACATCAACCAAATACGTATATAGTGTTTTATTTATTATAACTCAGACCAGACTTTCAAGACTATACTCACTTCATAGTTGTAGTCAATTTGCTAGTGAATGGTGAAGGCTAAAATTCATAAGGTTAGGCCAAAGGATGAATGCCCACTCAAGATTGTAACACTTTAGATATGGAAAGGGGAGATACCGAACAAACAACGACAAAGGGGATGGAAATGCCTCACAAATGGGTGAACTACTTCAGAGATGCTTGCTCACCTTGACAAATGCTCACAATCCAATTCAATACAAGTAAAGCCAGCAATCTTTAGATATAACTTTTTAGGAACCATTGCTCTTTTGGGCCTTTGATTTTCCATAGCCTTTGTCCACGTATTTTTTATACGGGCTTTTATCATTTAGGCTTTATGCATTCATGTATGTTGAAAAACACTACTTTTCATGAATGTTTAAGGTTTGCCATTGGTTCATGAGCCTAGGTGGGAACTGCATTCAAACTTGGGAAGATATGAAACATATATTCTTAAAACGATACCAAGATTATTGCAGAGTCAAGGAGGACATCTTTGAAATAACCTAGGGAGAAGAAAAAATTTTGGAAAACTATGTCGAACACTTTCAACAACCTTCAGAGATCAAAACTAAGACAGTCAGGGAAGGATACCTTGAAAAAACTTTTACTCAAAGGCATAAAAAATGAATATTTAGAAATTTTAAATCTGATGGGAACAGGTGATGTATTTCAGTTATCATATGATGATGTTTGTGAATTATGTAGAAGGTATTCAAGAGGAAAATTCAAGACTGGTAAGAATATACCTTCTTCTCAGTCGTTGCAGCCTTATCTTAACCCCTATCAACCTTGTTCACAAAGCCTTTCTGTCTCATCTTATGATCATAGGGATACTCTCTTGGATGTTGCAACACTTCCTGTTCCTCTACACTTTCCACAAGATTTTCAACAAATTTTCCAGGCAGGGTTAACTACACAAGCCAATCAATTGCACCGGCTGCAAACACCTTCTCATAAAATTCCTCTATGCTCTATGCACATTCATGTTCAATCTATTCCACATTCTAACAAGAATAAAGCAGTACAATATGCTTACAGTGTTGCACTGCAACATTTACCCACCTCACCTACCTCACCAACATTATTATAAGAAATTCATACGAGACCTAGAGAGGTGGTAGATCTAGGAGTCATAGACAATAAGGAAGAAAATGAAGTTTCTACTTGGCCTTTTCCACAAGAAGATAAGATCGACATAGAATGCATCTCATTTGATGAAGGACAAACATTAGCACCTGAATATTCCCCATCACTAAACATAGATTTTGTATACATTCTAGGGTTTGATGAAAGACCTCATGACATAACAAATAAAGAAGAGAACTTAGAATACATCAAGGCAACCAAGCCACGATACCATCCCCTCCTTCAATGCTTATTGCTACTAAATCAAACAGGTTGCTTGGTTCTTCGTATCCAGACAATCGCTGCTATATTTTTCTTGTATGTGGATTAAGGTATATTTTTAATTTTGCTTCGAACTTGGTTACATTAGAAGGATTCATACACTTGAATATAATTGATTTCTCTCTTTCTAAGTAGAATAGGATATTATGTAAATATGTTTTTTTTTTATCAAATAAATAAGAGCCATTTCTGACAAGCTTAGTAAAGGTGACTCTTTTCCTTTCTATAATGTTATATATGCTTTTATAAATAAATATAGGTCATCTAACAAGTGGTTTTGCAGTTGGTTACAAACACTTTATCTCTATAAGCAGCTCATGGAGTATTATTCGGAAAAGGGAAGTACACGAAAACACTCATCAAGTATCTTAACTTTTCTTGGGGTACTTTTGAAATTTACAGCTTATAGTGACAATTAAAAACAATTCTCTATATATCACTCTAAACCGTTTTTTTTATGATTCAGATAGTTTTTGGTATTTTGATTCAGACATGTATATTTCTAATTTTCTATTTTCAACAATTGCTTGACAGACCTACTCTCATTATCATCTTTTTCAAATATCACCTTATGCCTATGGATTAACTAGTTCATCCTATACTTGTTATCAAAACTTGTCTCTCAATTATTTTGGTGATAGCTCAAGAATAAGTGGAATTTCTACTTGTGGGGAACATTACTTATCTTTTATGAAGAAGAAGGACTCTAAGGACAAAGAGCAGCTTTGAGTTATTCTCTTTTGACATGATCTATGGTTAAGGCCATTATGAAATTACTTATAAGTTTATTTTACAAAATTGAATTATGTGTTTAGAAGGACTTAACACGCTCTAGTACCAATCAGCTTCCATATATTTAATATCATTATACAAGGCAAACCCACCAGGGTACTGAACAGGCCTGCTGACAACGGGTCAGTGCTAAGTAAAAACTTAAAACAAGGAAGCTCGATAAATGCAAGTAAACCCATCGGGGTACTGAACAGGCTCGCTGGCAGCGGGATTATGCTGGCATGGTACCAAGATAAACCCGCCAGGGTACTGAACAGGCCTGCTGGCAGCGGGGCAATATCAGGTAAAAGAGATTTGGTTAATGCACCACTATGCACATGGTTTAGAAAAATGATAATATATTTAAAAACCAGAATATATATAAATACATGTGTAAGCCAATTGTTTATGATGTCATGAGAGAATGGTTGTAAGTAGGGCTTGGATCCAGTCATCTAATTCAATCAATATCTAGGATATAATTATCTTAGAAATGGGACCCATAGCTGTAAATCTCACACATTTCCAGATAAACTTAAAATATTTTGTGATGACAAGATATCTTTAAATAAGGCATGAATGACTAGCTTTTCCTATGGCATTTCTTTCAGTTTTTTTTTAAAAAAACATTCAAGTGGTCTTTCTAATCATTGTTATATTTTTCATGAATATACATATCTGCATCATTTCCATTTACTAGTTAGTTTTTCTTTTTCTTACAAAATAATAAACAGCATGATAGCACTTTTTATTTTATCTGGAACAATCAAATCTTCTCTCTCATGGCTTGAGGACACGCCATATCTTTGGTTTGGGGGGGGAGGATTAAGAAAAATTAGACTGTTTTTATTTTTTTATTTATGACAGATCTATTTATCTCTAACAAATGATAAGTGTTTTCAGGATCATTTAAGCAATGAAACTTGGTTATACTTTATGAACAATCGAATGATGGTCCAAATGAAATACCAAATGACGATCTAATAAAACTTGGTGATATTACAACACTTATGATTAAAATTTGCTAACCAAAGTTTGTTTTTGACAAATAGTTTTTACCTCCATGTGAATGCTTTGACCTTAAAAGTTTTTTTAATTATCATTTCACTCTTAGTAACCATATCCTTTTACCCAATCATGCATGTAAGTTATCAAATGACCAATTTTCTTGTTGATCAATCTCATCATAAATGCGATTTATGTCTTTGTATCATACGTTCAACCTATCCAAAGTTTACTTTGGATATGGTTGAACTAATTATAAACCTTATGAACTCACTCATTTATGCACATGCCCGTTGCTGCCTCACGTCTCAAAGTTTTCTATGACAGTCTGATCTCTTACCTTTTATTTTTGCTCAATGGGACCTGGCATTTCTCCGGTTTGGGGGAATGTTGAGCCCAGATATATTATCATTTTTGGCAATTAAATTACTCATTTAAACGTATGTTTTTTTATCTTTTTATGTATTTTCTGCCACGCAAATCACCATTTAGCCCAAGGTATGAATAAATTAAAGCTTTATATATAATCCATTTATTACAGTCATTTTATGGTTTTATTGATTTAAATTAACATTATTTAAAGCATATATGATATGTTACTTAATGTGTATATTCGTTTACAGGTTATATAGTCTGTTTGGGCGAATTAATAACAAGTACGCAAACAGACAAACAAACAGGCAGCGCATCCAGCTCGCTATCCAGCTTACGACGCAGCTTGTTGTCCAGCTCATGATCCAGCTTGTTGTCCAGCTCATGACGTACCTCACCTTCCAACTCGCTGTCCAGCTTTCCGTCTGTTATCCACTAATTTTGCACTTAGTTGGATTAGCTGAGGAGCCGCCATTTTACAAACATGATAAATGTTTGTTTTTGTTGGAATATAATCCGTCAGGATTATACGTTATTGTAAATATTAGGAATATGAAGAGACTCTCGGATGTGTGATCCCAAGAGTCATCGTAGATGTATA
>LPNX010628226.1:25790-43584 GCA_001517045.1 Pseudotsuga menziesii
GAACTCTCCAAAATAAACCAAACTGAATAAAATAAAAGGCTAAATGACATGGCACAGAGCATTTATGATGATTCCAATCAATATCGGTCAGTTTCAGATCAAGTATCGGAGTGTAGCAGTTGAACTATCAGTCAGAAATTTGCCCTCTTTGGTCAAATCCGTTTTTGGTTGAAGTGTGGGTTATCTATTGGTTGGGTGATCATTACGAGGGAGGATGAGCCACCTCACCCCCCCCTCATTACTCCAGCACTCAGTTGCAGCTCAGTTCAACTCCAAATCATCATGCCGAGCTCATTCAATTACTTCGGTGTTACTCTTAGTCCGGATTTAGGGATTTGAGCCCTATTTTCTTTCCTTTTTGTATAAGTAGAGGCTCTTTTGAGCTCTACAACATGCAACTTTTGTGCTGGAGTTACTCTGCAAAAATTGTAAAAAAGCAAAAGTGAAATTAGGACAAGAATAAAATATTATTATTTTTATCTTTCCTAATTTTGGCCCACTTACAGGTGAATGAAGACAATAAAAGAAGATCAAGTCTTCTCATTATCATACATTCAATTTTGCTCTCACATGTGAAGCTGCCATTACTGAAGAAGATTGTTTTTATGTTTTTGCCTCAGCTAGGGCATCCAAATCAGCTAACCCTCAGTTAGGGTTTCTTATCTTTTTTGTCTTAAGGGTTTTACCAAACCCTCATCTTCAGCCAAGTTCATATCTGGGCAGCCAAGTTCATATCTAGGGAAGCCACCTTACTAATGCTACTATTGCTTTTTGGGGGTTTTGTCCTTCGAAGGTTTCCCCAGTGAAAAACTCTTGTGTCCATTGTGCTGATGTGATGAATGTTATTTTACTGCACTTGTTATTTGTTGAAGTTAATCTGCAAATTTTTAAGTATTTCTGTTAATGCTAAAATTCAACACCAAGTTCCAGTGAAAGCTAGACTTGCAAAGTTTGGCTTCACATATGCATATCGTCCATTTTGTGGAACCATAGAGAAAGTTCAGCACATGTTTGGAAGTGCAGGTACACTAGAGTCTAATGGGATCTGATTTGGAACTCCCAGAATCATATCCTTCAAAGGCATTTTATTCGGAAGGAAGTTTTGTTAGAGGATTTTGATGCAGTTGCTGCACCTCATTTTTGAGGAGTCTGGCATTTCATTGAGACAGTTTGTTCATACTAAATTTGGAGACTCAGATGTATTGTTGTTTCCAATGGCTTGCAGTTTACTTTAGGTGCTTTGTGAGTTGATATATGATGATCTTAAGGCCCCACTTAATGCCAAGGGAACTCTTAGAAAAGATGCTAAGTATTGTGATTATTGAGCCCAGCCTCTCTTAAGAACCTTCTTGTTGTCCTTCGTAGAGATCTGAGCTGATCTGGTGTTTTATTGTATTAAATATTAATATAAGTTGAAGTTTTTCAACAAAAGTGGTTTTTCATTTTTGACGAGGGGGCTGCCGCCAACATAAGCGATGCTGGGACGTCCCTTGTGGATCAAGGGACATCACTGGGAAACCCACTTTTGACAGGGGATGGCTCAGGTGTATTTCCAATCTGTCTGGCCATCTACCCCTGCCAATGCATCCCCATAGTACACAGATTGGAACATATGCTTGCGTTTCTCAAATACTCAAAATTCTACAGATTATTAGGGCCACCAGTAGGCAAATTTTTATATATAACAAAACTTAAGAATTTATGCTGATAGAAAAACAATATTGAATAAAAAAAAAAATCACCTCTTCATGAAGTTTTGTCATCTCCCTTGCAATTACACAGCGCCTATAAAACCAAAGATACCATGATAAGCTACAAAAGAGAGAATAATGACTAAGATACATACAAAAACAATGTCAGCAGTTATATTGTTTCTTGTCAAGTGGGAAGAAAAGAAACTATGGGCAAAGATGACATGATATCAGTATTAACTGTAAGAATTTATAACTGCTCACAAATGAAAATAAACACAAGATATGGTGGAGAGAATAAAAAATGGCATATATTAATAATAATGCTGCAGCAATACACCATCGGGTTACCCGTAACCCTAGCACATATAAGGTGGTCGAACCACCTAATTAACATTAACAATAATAGTTAACATTATCTTTGATGCCATGCTCTGTTACCATCATGTTATTACAAATATGGTCACTGAATACATAAGATATTAACATTGGAGCTTGCTCTTTGCTCTTCCAACATTAATCTATTGAACTGAGGAAAATCAAGTGGATAATTAAAACTCCTGTTACACTAGTGCAATGAAAGAAACAAACATTCCTAAAGCATATGAGATAAATACAAATTTGATAGTCTTGAATTTTTACTTTGTACAAGAAAATTTTGGAAACCCATCTCATTTTTTAAACCAGTAAAACAGATACAATACTGAACGCAGGATTGGCTCAGAAAAATGATGGCTGTAAATTCACCGAAAACTCAGAAATAATGCCTAGAAAAGAGGTGCCAAGTGAGACAGATCTCAAGAAATGAAAGCCTAGATGGTATTGCTGCTGAAACAAGTCCAAATCAGCAAAGACAAGAAGGCAAATATCAGGTGTTTTATGCATTATCTATTGTAACTCATAAGAAGAAGACCTTCATAAAAGATGAAGATGCAATGCTAAAACAAGATAGTGTTTCCTCAAAGAAACAACCACAATATTTTGATGTGTTGGACCACCAAGATGTGGAGGACGTTAGTTTAGTGAACAAGCCAATTTTATCTCCATGGGAACTGCACAAAAGTTACCTTTTGCCAAACCCTACCTTGAGGAGCTTCAATCACCACTAAGGTGCACTTGATTGGACAACCCTAAGGTTGCTTTTGGGGCTGATTTTTGCTATAGGTCTACTTTTTTTTGCAGCAACGACAAATCAGAATTATTCTTGGCTTCAAATCCCCCCAAGGTTTTCTCGAAGCTCAGGTAACCTAGAATTTGACCCAAACTTCCTCCAACCCCTATGGTTTGACTTTTCCTTTGAATGAACTTGCAATAACACTTCAACCAGATCTGAAACAAACCCTAAGGGCTGACAGCACCTAGCCCTAGGATGACATCACCTCCTTTAGGACACTTTTAGGGCCCAAAATTCACTTTTTTCCAAATATTTTCATCTTTTTAGGAATTTTTCGATATTTTGTATAGATCTGAAATTTATTTGCTGCAGTTGTATATTTCAGAAAATCAGAATTAAAATAATCTAGGGCACAAAAGAAATATTTTTGGGTTTTTACAAAAATTTGAAATTTTTGCGGTTTTTCACAATATTTGATTTTTTTTCTAATTTTTGCAATATATAACACAGAAATTTGATAAAAGAGGTTCCAAGTGAAGACGAAGGGATAAGACCTAGGTCTCTTCCCTTAAAGGCTGCCGAGGAATCATGGTTAGAGTTCCTCTCAAGAATTGGCAATCAAATTTTGATGAACTAAGGAAAAACCATTGTTGACCACCAAAACCAACTAGGCGGACAATGATCTGCCATGCACATGTTACATGTGCCTTCAAGATAAGAATGAAGTACTTAATGATTATATCAAGCAATGCAGCTCTTCTTCTCTTCTTCTCTCTATGAAATTTCAGCACCCCTGAGGGGGATTTTGTAACAATATGTCAACATGAAGGTCTAGTTCTTTGTAACTTACTCACCTAACACTTAGTCATTTGAGAAGTCCTTTCATCGAGTGTTTTTTCACTTGGCTAATTCAAATTTCCTTTTAGAGATTTTAAGGTGTTCTAGTGATCAAGTACATGGGGTGATTCAGGCCTGGAAATTTTCTATATTACCATGCTAGACACTATCGAGAGTCTTGTGGAATTTCATTAAGTTTTGCATAGGTGTTTTTTAATTTTTGGTCATTAAAAATTGTCACTCAGGACAATTTATTATAACGTAAAAGAGGGTTACTTGGTCTTTTTTAATGTTGTATAGAGATATGGGTACTCAAGACAAATGGCATGAGACCCCCTACACCCTTGGGCCAAGTTTGAAGTCATTCGGACAAGTATTACTATGGTTTTGGCCACTTTTTCCCAAGTCAGTCATGGAAATCGTGAAATCGGGCATTTAATTAGAGAGCCAAATTTTGGAAAAGTGACTATAGTCACTAGAGGTGGCCAAGTAAAGGTTCTAATGTTTATATTAGGTTCCTAAGACAAATTTAAGACCCAAAGGGGGACCCATTGGTTTCGTATTATGTATTGTTGTCCCTACTTAGACTTGGAAGTTCCTGATCTATACTCATTGGTTTTACCCTCCTTAGGGAGAATAGAGGTAGTCATTCCCACCATTGTTTTGGCTTGCTAGTGTTGGCTTCATCATTCACTATCTTCACCCATCCATTACCTTCCAGTTTTGTTTTAACCCGACTTACTATTTGACTTGTGGCATGGAGGACCTTTCCCCGCTAGAACCCTTGTTGGACAAGCCTCCCTGTTTATATTGTGTCTCGGCTCTGAGTTGGTGACAGAACTTGCCTTTGGTGAGTTGGATTGTATGCCTAAATCATTTTGGTCGGTTGTCCCGATGTTTGGCATTGTGCAGAACCCCCCCTGGTCGCTTGAGATGTTGTTGACTAAAACTAAAAGCTCATGTACTACTTATATTGGAAATGTTTATATGCACCTATGGAAAATGAAAATGCTAAAAATGTGTTTCTTAACATATGTGAAAAAGGGCAAGAGCAATGAAATGCTAAAATACTCCTCGAAGGGTATAAGAAAAGGTCCAAAAAGGCAATGGTTAAATATATGCTATATCCAAATATTGCTGACCTTGTAAATTTGAATATGTCCTGGATGAAAGTTGCAGTTAGTTGTGCTTTTAAGCACTGGTGAAGTCCCGAAAAGGACATATACACCAAAGAGGCCATGGAAATAAAATTGAGGATCCTAATGAAACTGGATCAAACTTGATGTAGATATGATGCCTAAGTTGAATAAGCACTCTCTGAACAACTCAACCATTTGTGAGGCACTGCCATTCCTTGTGTTGTTGTTTGTCATGCATATGGTTATAGTGAGTTTTTTCTTTCCATATCCAAAGTGTCATGATGTTAAGTAGGAAGTCATCATTTTCCCTAGCCTTGTCAATTTCAGCCTTCACCCTTCACTAGCAAACTGACTACAACTATGAAGTGAGTATAGTCCCGAAACTTTGGTTTGAGTAATAATAAATAAACCCTATATATGTATTTGGTTGATGTACCGCCAGTGAAATGACTGCTACTTGTTGTGATTGTTGCTTAAATGAGTTGTAGAGCATGTCTTAGCCTTATAACACTTGCAGCAGATGGATGATAGTCTGAGTTATATTATTGGTATCTGATCATTTACAGATGGTTATATTGTCTATTGGATATGGTTAATGATCAGGTAGAGACCTAAGAAGGGTATGAGTATACACCCTAGATGGATTTGGACTCTCTGAGTCTAATGAGATGACTTATTTTCAGTTTTGGGCACTTACAGAAATGATCAGGCTAATTTTACCTTTCTGATGCAGTTTTGCTTTACAGGATGATGTGTCTGAGCAGGGAGATGTTTTATTTGGATCTCCTAGGGCATTGTATGGGCATAGGGGGTGCAGCCACTTGTTTGTACCATAGTACCCCGATCCCAGAGAGCCTGGTGGGCTCAGTTTGACAACGCAGACACCCTAGGAGGCTGTTCTGGTAGGTTCACATTTCCTGAGGCCGATTAAAAAATGATTAAATTGCTATTGAAGAAATCGATTTGGGCTACTGAGGCAAGGAAATGACATGGGATGAGTCATGATGATGAGAGTGATGTCCTCCGCACCTTCTCCAGCAGTTGTAGCACCAGATTGGGCCCACACCTATTTTTGAGCATTTTTATATTATTTTCTGGAGCTTTTGGGAGGCTCACAATTTCCTCAAGGAGGCACAAAGTCAAAGAATTAAAATGCTATATTATTTTATTGTGCCATGGGGAACCCATAGGGAATTAGTTAACACTCCATGGACCCACCATGTGCTTCATTTATTTCTTGTTGAGTGGGGTACCCTCTTTATGGGTGATTTAGTCAACTTTGGTACTTTATGGCTATATTGATCTATGTATTGTTTGTTGAGCTAATCTCAACCATTGATTAGAATATTTTATCTTTTAATCCTAGCCACTCGTTTTGAAAGTGATTAGGATTCGGTTATGATTGTGGTTCTCTCATTTCTATTTAAAGGAGAGAGCTTCTCATTTGTAAGGGGTCTTTGGCTCTTGGATCTGAATAATAGAAAGATTTTTCCATGGATATTTTCAGGATCTGCTTTGCATCTAATGTTCTCAAATGGCGATTGGATAGTCTTCTGCTTCCTAGCATTATGGAAATTCATGTGAGATCTATATTTTTTCTGCTATCATTGTCTTGTCTACAGGAGGGCATTTTGGCTGGAGCGTTTTTGCAGGGGGACCTCAACTCGTTCGGTTTTCTTCGTCTTGGATCAGGGGGTTTTCATTAGTGTCATTGTGATCTATAATTACTTCTTTTTACTTTCCTATAGTATTTGGTTTCTTTATCTTGTCTTAGCAAATCTGATATTGTTGACGTTTGCTCATGCAGGGTAGGGGGCGCATTGGTGGCTTGGGGCTTACATCCGTCATAGAAATCACGTGGATCTTCTAGAATTGATCGGGATAGCAAGGATCATCGTTGTTAATTATTCTACAAGCATTTCTAGGTACAATCTAACAAGTAATTCTCTTCTCTTTAGCAGATCTCAATCCATCGTACCTATTTTCCTTCCTTTTTTCTGAAAATCCTTAAAATACTGAAAAAACCCTAAAAAGTACTAAATCTGGGAACCGTCCAATCTTTGGCCAAACCACTGCTGGGTTTCATAGATCGGGCCTCCCCCTCACTGAATCTACTGCAACGTTGGTCAAATTCCTGTTGGTTTGACCTAGATCTGAAATATTGTCTAAAAACTGCATTGCGCCCCCACTGAAAATTTGACCTGCTAGGGTTTTGATTTTTTCTGATTTCTGACTTCATAGACTAATAGATCGGGTCTCACACATTCCAAATCACCCCTAACGCTGAGCCAAATCCATCATGCTTTCCCTAGATCTAAAGAAATCAGTTTTTTCATCCTCTCAGCCTCATTCATCAACTTTGACTTTTTCGAGATCTGACTTTTCCTAAATTTATGTGAACCGAGTGTGTAGATCAGGCCCTCCTGATCCCATTTATTCTTCAACGCTGAGCTGGTTGTCTGTTGGTGGCCTCAAATCAACAGATCTGTCTCATCCAACCTTAGCGCTAGCCTTCCTTTACTGAATTCCTCCCTTAAACTGAGCCATCCGAACCAAAACACTTATCTGGGTCCACAGATCAAGGTCTACCCTAGGTGGGTTTACCTCAACGTTGGGTGTATACTAAATCCATTGCCCAATACACAAAAGGCACTGATCTCCCATCCTTAGCGCTAGCCCTGAATTGACCTCTTCCCCTTGAAATATGTTGTTCCTTGATGACTCAGACAATCACACCTGTTCACCTTTTTCATTGAGTCTGTCAGCCAGGTACTAGATAGTCCCGACTATTTTCCTGCTCATCCTGCCTCGGTTATGCTTCCCAAGGCAGCGATCATCTTCTTTAGTTGCTAGTACCAAAACCCTAGATCTAACCATTTCCCCCAAATGTCATCCGATTACTGCTTTGGAACAGCCAATATACTGCTGAAGTCCTGATCCATCTACTGAATCCTACTGTAGATCTGGAGTTTCTGAACACCATACACCTTACGTACCTCAAAGTTTGTTTTGATCTGATCTGGTGTCCAGGTTTGATCTCTCCTATCGAGCGCAGATCTAGGTCTCCCCCATTGTTGTCTTGGACTCGAAAAACATAAAGCAAAGACTACCTTGATTGGCGTGACAACCATCTCTTTGGGAGTCTAGGCAGACTGGGTTCCACCTCCTTAGTTGCTTGTTCCTCTACCATCCATCCTGGATCCATCTTGCACAGGCAACTACAAGGTTGGGGATAACAAGTCTCTTGGGGTAGACATCCAAAATAGTTCATTTCTTTGCAACAAACACCTTAATTCCCTAAGTCAAAGAGACACATAAAATTTACTAAAATTTACAAGACCATTTGCATAACATTGTTACAACCATTTACATTTCTCTACTTTGCAAGCACTTTATTTTAACTTGTTCATTTACCGAAAATCATCATGTTCTTGTAAATTTGTTAAAGTAAATGAGTTGATGCTTTAGGAAATTTATTTGAAGTTGATTATTATGACTCCATAGCCCGAATAGAGATGGCACTCGTCATTTTGATTATTTGGTTGTTTCTCTCTTGCATACGTTATTGGTTGATTGTTGAAGGGTTTGCTTGACATTGAAATATTTGCATCACTGCACGCTGATTGTCATTTTTGTAATTTACAATTCCAAGAAAACATACTTCAAAAAAGAACTTAGTAAGTAGGGACTACCCCTTTGGCCTTTAGGAGTTGTGGTCTAAACGGAGGAGTTTAGAACCGAGGTGACAGTGGGTTCTAAACTTATAAGTTGCCCTCAAGAATACACACAGCAGTTGGGAGACTTACCCGTGTACAAGAGTGTTTTAGGCGGCAACAACCATGAAATCCTAGGGTGTGTTGGTCTTAACCTAATAACGACAAAGAGAGGTGCCAAACGCCTAACAAGAGTAACCCTCCAAGGAGGGATGTTTCACTTACAAGACAACATTGTTATGCATAAAGACACTAATGGTTAGAGTTTGTACTTTAATTCAAGTTAGATTAGGATCTTTAACTGAAAGAATAACAAGCACAACAAGACATACAAGACACAAAGATTTTCCTTGAGGAAATGGTTATCACATATATTGTAGTTGGGCTACCATGATGCAGCATGCAAATCGATCTCTTTATTTTTCTGAGCCAGACAGTCAGATGGGGGATACAACATGGACAATCATTACAGCATGAGCCATTCAAAGCCTTTGTTCAGTAGCAACTATAGAGTATCTTCTTGCGAAGACTGAGATCTCCTGATCTATACTCATTGGTTTTACCCTCCTTAGGGAGAATAGAGGTAGTCATTCCCACCATTGTTTTGGCTTGCTAGTGTTGGCTCCATCATTCATTGTCTCCACCAGTCCATTACCTTCTAGTTTAGTTTTCAACCCAACTGACTTCTTGACTTATGGCATGGAGAACCTTTTTCCCCACTAGAACTTTCGTTGGACAAGCCTCCCTATTTATATTGTGTCTCGGCTCTGACTTGGTGACAAAACTTGCCTTTGGTAAGTTAGATTGTATGCCTAAATCATTCTGGTCGGTTGTCCCGATGTTTGCCACTGTGCAGAACTCCCCTTGGTCACTTGAGATGTTGTTGGCTAAAACTGAAAGCTCATGTACTACCTGTATTGAAAATATTGAATATGCGCTCATGGAAAACGAAAATTATAAAACTGTGTTTCTTAACATATGTAAAGAGGGCAAGAGCAATGAAATGCTAAAATACTCTGTGAAAAGTATAAGAAAAGGTCCAAAAAAAGCAATGGTTAAAAATATGCTATATCCAAATATTGCTGACCTTACAAAAATAAATATGTCCCAGATGAAAGCTGCAATTAGCTGTGCTTTTAAGCACTGGTGAAGTCCCAAAGGGTCATATATGCCAAAAAGGCCATGGAATAAAATGATGATCCTAGTGAACTTGGATCAAGCTTCATGTAGTCATGATGCCTAAGTTGAATAAGCACTCTCTAAACAACTCACCCATTTGTGAGGCACTGCCATTCCTTGTGATGTTGTTTGTTCGACATTGGTTATAGTGAGTATTCCCTTTCCATTATCAAAAGTGTTATGATGTTGAGCAGGAAGTCATCCTTTGCTTTAGCCTTGTAAATTTCATCCTTCACCCTTCACTAGCAAATTGACTACAACTATGAAGTGAGTATGGTCCTGAAAGTCTAAGTCTAAGTAATAATAAATAAAGCCTTATATATGTATTGGTTGTTGTACCGCCAGTGAAATGAATGCTACTTGTTGTGATTGTTGTTTGAATGAGTTGTAGAGCATGTCTTAGCCTTTTAACACTTGCAGCAGATGGATGATAGTCTGAGTTATTATTGGTGTCTGATCATTTACAGATGGTTATATTGTTTATTGGATATGATTGATGATCAGATAGAGACCTGTGAGGGGTATGCGTATACACCTTAGATGGATTTGGACTCTCTGAGTCTAATGAGACAGTTTATTTCCAGTTCCGGGCACTTCCAGATATGACCAAGCTCAGTTTTCCTCTCTGATGCATTTTTTCTTCACAAGTTGATATGTCTGAGCAGGGAGATTTTTTAGTTGGATCTCTTAGGGCGTTGTATGGGCATAGGGGGTGCAGCCACTTGTTTGTACCATAGTACCCCCATCCCAGAAAGCCTGGTGGGCTCAGTTTGACAACGCAGGCACCCTAGGAGGCTGTTTTGGCAAGATAACGTTTCTCGAGGCAGATTAAAAAATGATTAAATGGCTATTGAAGAAATCGATTTGGGCTACTGAGACAAGGAAATGACATGGGATGAGTCACAATGATGAGAGTGATGTCCTCCACACCTTCTCCAGCAGTTGCAACACTTGATTGGGCCCACACCTATTTTTGGGCATTTTTATATTATTTTTTGGAGCTTTTGGGAGGCTCACGATTTCCTCAAGGAGGCACAAAGTCAAAGAATTAAAATATTATATTATTTTATTGTGCCATGGGGACACCCAAAGGGAGTTAGTCAAACACCCCTTGGACCCACCATGTGCTTCATTTATTTCTTGTTGAGTGGGTTACCCTCTTTATGGGTGATTTAGTCCACTTTGGTACTTTATGATTATATTGATCCATGTATTGTATGTTGAGATCATTTCAACCATTGATTAAAACATTTTATCTTTTAATCTTAGCCACTCATTTTGAAAGTGGTTAGGATTTGGTTATAAATTGTGGTTCTCTCATTTCTATTTAAAGGAGAGAGCTTCTCATTTGTAAGAGGTCTTTGGCTCTTGGATCTAAATAATAGAAAGACTTTTTTGTAGATATTTTTGGAATCTGCTTTGCATCTGATGTTCTCAAATGGTGATTGGATAGTCTTCTGCTTCCTAGCATTGTGGAAATTCCTGTGAGATCTATATTTTTTCTGTTGTCATTGTTTTGCCTACAGGAGGGGGGCATTTTGGCTGGAGCATTTTTGCAGGGGGACCTCAAATCGCTCGGTTTTCTTCGCCTTGGATCAAGGGATTTTCATTAGTTTCATTGTGATCTATGATTACTTCGTTTTACTTTCTTGTAGCATTTGGTTTCTTTATCTTGTATTGACAAATCTGATATTGTTGATGTTTGCTAATGCAGGATAGGGGGCGCATTGGTGGCTTGTGGCTTAGATCCTTCATAGAAATCATTTGGATCTTCTAGAATTGATCGGGATAGCAGGGATCATCACTATTAAAGACTTCTACAAGCATTTCCAGGTAAGATCTAACAGGTATGTCTCTTCTCTTCAGATCTTAATCCATTGTACCTTGCTTTACTTCAATTTTTCTGAAAACTCCTAGAATACTAAAAACCCTAAAAAGCACTAAATCTAGGAATTGTCCGATCTTTGGCCAAACCACTTCTGGGTTTCATAGGTCAGGCCTCCCCTTCACTAAATCTACTGCAACGCTGGTCAAATTCTTGTTGGTTTGAACTAGATCTGATTTTTAGCCAGAAAACTGCATAAACCCCCACTAAAAATTTGACCTGCTAGGGTTTTGACTTTTTTTTATTTTTGACTTCACAGACGGATAGATCGAGTCCCACACAGTCCAAATCACCCTCAACACTATCCAGATTCATGGCAGTTTGACCTAGATCTGAGTTTTTGACTGAAACAGCCCTAGTGCCCTCACTGAAAACTGGACTTTTCCGAAGTTTACTTTTTCTGAAATCTGACAAGCTAGGCTAATAGATCAGGGCTTGAGCACTCCAGAACACCCCCAACGCTGAGCTAGTTCCTTCCAGGTTGCCCTAGATCTTAAAAACTAGTTTTCAGCCTCCTAGCCCCCCTCATCAGATTTTGACTTTTCCAGATCTGATCTTTACTGAAATTTTATGACTTGGGTTTGTAGATCAGGCTCCCCTGATCTCATTTCCCCTCCAACGCTGAGTTGATAGCCTCTTGGTGACTCTAGAGCTGCAAATCTGCCTCAACAAACCCTAGCGCTAGCCCTCCTCCTGCTGGATTTCCTGTAATCTGAATCTTCCGGGCCACATCCTTTTTTGGGTGCATATATCAAGGTATATCCCAGGTGGATTCACTGAAACGTTGTGTTGATGCTGACACCATTGCCCAATGCATTAAAGGCACTAATTTCCTATCTCTAGCGCTAGCCCTAAATTGAGCTTACTCCCATTCTCTTTGCCAACATTCATTGATAACTCAAGTTACCTATCTTTCACTGAGTCTATCTCCTTGGTACTAGACAGTCCCAACTCTGTCTTTGCTCACCCTGTCACAGTTACGTTTCCCAAGACAGTGGTCATCCCCATCAGTTGCTAGTACCTAGACCCTAGAGCTAGGGTTTCCATTCACCTTGCACCTTACGTACCTTGAAGCCCCATTTGATCTGTTCTGGTGTTTAGGTCTAATCTCTCCTGTCGAGAGCAGATCCGGGTCTCCCCCGTTGTTGTCTTCGACTAGGATAACATAAAGTGAAGGCTGCCTTGATTGACGTGACAACCATCCATTTGGGAGTCTAGGCAGTCTTGGTTCCACCCCTTAGTTGCTTGCCCCTCTACCATCCATCCTGGATCCACCTCACACAAGCAACTACAAGGTTGGTGATAACAAGGCCCTAATAAAGCAGTGGATAAATAAATGTGAAATCTAAAGACTGTTGGTCATCTTATCTAAAATGTAATGATTAATTCCTCACGAATCCTGCGGGTTTTCATGTGAGATGAAGTAAGGGACATCTAATTCTAAGTGTCCCCTAAGATCTCTTCACTACAGTTTCTTGAGTACTCAACACAAGGGTCCTAGAAAACATCCTCACGAAGCTTGATTATTAGCTTGGATATGAGTTGTAGACATGTTAAAGTTGAATGGACTCTTTTTAGATCAACTCATCCATTTGTGAGACACTGCCATTCACTATTGTTATCTATCATGCATATGTCACTGTGGTTGTGTGTATTTGTCATCATTCAAAGAGATTACATGGTCAAAGTCAACTAAAAGTCATTTTCCTTTTACCTTGGCCTTGTTTTCCATCTTCACCCAACATTAGAAAATTGATTAAACTTTGAAAGTATGCCATATGCAAGAGACATCCAAAAGATTCAAAGATTGTTCAAAGACACAGGTATATTTTATTATTGGTATTATTACTATTGTCACCATGATTCTGATTAACATGATTTAAGTTGGGTTTTAATATACATCTTGGAGTAGTTTTGACCTTCGATGCATGCAGGATCTTTTCAGTTCATTATCTCACCTTCAGTTTGGGTACTTTGATCCATAGTGGAAAAAATCGACTAGGGTCCAAAAAACATCTTATTGGAAACATCGACGAAAAAATCGATGTTATCCACTAAACCTGCACTTAGTGGATTTCCAGTAAGCCGCCAGTTATTTTACATGATGCATGTTCGTTTCAAGAGTTCAGAAGTTCAGTTTGTTCCAGAATTAGCCAGTTTTGGCTAGCCTTTTTATTTTTTGTTGAAATGACCATGCCCCATGGGGTTTGTAATAAAGTGTACTAGTAGGGGGGTCTTGAGTGGCTCGGTTCCCTTAGACTTAACAATCAAATAAGGTATTCCAAGGAGGTTTTTCCCTTGTCGATTATTTATTTGCCTTTAGCCAAGTAATAATCGATGAGTTTTTCTCCTGCTGCCTCTAAAGTTGGAATGCCTGAATTTGGCGGTTAGGCCTTGAGGGGTTATTAGAGTCCAACATTAAAATGTGAACCTACTA
Organism: Pseudotsuga menziesii; assembly: GCA_001517045.1. NCBI lineage: Eukaryota > Viridiplantae > Streptophyta > Pinopsida > Pinales > Pinaceae > Pseudotsuga > Pseudotsuga menziesii. The sequence continues at coordinate 39,786 of LPNX010628226.1, forward strand.
GACACTATTGGTATGTTCTGTGGTCATTTCCTAGGTCCCGGGGCATGTTAAAACATTGTCCGAAAAAAATTTAGCAGACGTCCTAAAGTTTTTTATTATTTTTTTTTACTATGGACAAATAATTAAAATTTTCATTTAATAAAACCATTTTTCCTATGGTTTAATTGAAAATTTTCAAAATGTAATAATTAAGTGGTCTGGGGGTAGATTTTGGCAAATAAAGACTTGTTTTCTAAGCCAAAGCACTCATTTAACCCCTAGACCCACTTATCGAAAGTTTCGAATGATTATTTTGCACTTAATTAAATATTTCCTCAAAATCAATAAATCAACCTGATTTAATAGAAATAATCATAAAAATATTAAATGGACACAAATCAACAACTCTCCAAAATAAACCAAATTGAATAAAGTATAGGGCTATTTAACTCGGCAAAAGGCATCTGGGAAGATTCCAATCAAATCTTAATTGATCTGAGTCAGTATCGAAGTGCTACAGTCAAATGGGCCTTGGGATTTGCGCCTCCTCTCCTTGCATGGGTGATTTCTCCTTGGTGGCACGTTTTGATTGGTTGGGTGATGTTTACAAGACTGAGGGTGGGCGCCTTGCCTAGGTGGAGGCCACCTCACCCCCAGTTACAACCATCGGAGTTCAGTTCACTTTTAGATCAATGCAGTGAGCTTCAGTCAATTCGAGTTGCGCCCTATTAATCTCTCCTCGATGCTTGCGCTAGGGTTAATGAGCCCTCTCTCTCTTCTTTTTGTATAAATAGGGGTCTCTGCTTCACCTTTTGGGGTGGATAATTTTTGAAGAGAACGTCTGGTGAAACTTTGTGTAAATGCTTGTTGCTTTCATATAACCATTGGAATAAAAACAAAGGCTTTGGAGGCTCATGTTATTTTAGTTTTCTCTTGCTTTGTCAATTTGAGATTATGTATCTATGCTTTAGAAGGCTTTTTTCAAGCACATAAGAACAAGTATTTGTAGTTTCAATTTATTTGTTTATTGATTTACTCTTAGAGATCGAAAAAGAATATTGTTTTATCCAGTTATATTTCATGCTGTTTTTTTTATTTCAATTTGTGAACAATACGTGATTTGATCTTTTGTTTAGCAAGTCTATGAATTTTTGTTTTGCAGGACATTCCATCCTACCAAGCAGAAGGTTGAACTCAGTTGCATCTCCCTCTCTTGGAGTCAACTGCAATTTCCAGTAATTACTTACTTTGTGAGATCCAAAGGTTTAACCGGTTCCTCCCTACTTTTATTCATCTTTTGAAGTAAAGTCTCTTAAAAAGTCTTATTTTTAGGCAAGGTTTGGGTTTCAAGCTCCATAATTTTCACCAAACCATGTGCCCTTGTTGGCAGCCCTCTTTTGCCAGTTTGCAACCTCTTTCTTCCTCTTTCTTCCAAGTTTGCATCCCTCTTTCGCTATCTTTCCTTGTCTGTTTGCAACCTCTTTTCCACTTTGTTTGCAGCCACTTTTCTACCCTTTTTGCAGTCTCTTTTCTCTCTTGTTTGCAGCCTCTTTTCCACTTTGTTTCAGCCTCTTTTCTACTCTTTTTGCAGCCCCTTTTCTCTCTGTTTGCAGCCTCTTTTCCACTTTGTTTGCAGCCTCTTTTCTACTCATTTTGCAGCCCCTTTTCTACTCTTTTTTCGCTCTTTTTCTTCTTTTCTCATAGCTTCTTCTTTTATTTGATTTCTTCTCTCTCATTGTAGAAATTTAGTTTCTTTTAGAGTTAGTTTGTAGATCTTTATTCTTTATTTTTGGACTAACGTTTAACAAGCTAGTATTCAGAGCTCTTGCTTTCAGGAAAGTCAAAAAAGGGCCCAAAGGCTATAAGCGAACAAAGGAACAAACAAAGAGCGAAAAACACAAAAACACCTCCCTCTTCTCTCTTTCCCTTTCAAGAAGATGCAAAAAACACCAAAAGCATTGTAAAAGAAATTAATAAAAAGCGAGTGGGATAAAGGCTCCCACACCCCACTTCCCCCATTTGGGGGATGTTGCCGCCTAATTCACACTTTAAGGCACAGGAAAGTCACAACCTGCTATGTGTGTCCTTGGGGGCAAGCGAGAGCTGGGGACCACTGTCACCACAGTCCACAACTCCTCCGTTTAGGCAAGATCCCAACAGAGCCAAGGGGGGAAGTCCCTACGGAAAAGACTAAGTTCCAGATTTATTAATTTATTACAAATTAAAGGAATCTTTTATTAAAATTGAGGCTAAGGTTTTGAGAGATGACAGTCAAACCAATGCAAGATGCAATAATTGAATGACAGTCAATCCTTTTATTTATAACCAGTGCCTAAAGAATGGAGTCAGAGAATGCAACTTTCAATGGATGCTATCTAAGTTAATTATCCCACAGGTTAAGTTGTCTAACAAATGAGATGAATAAACAAATAAATGATACAATAATGAACTTATCAGTATAAACAAATCAAGTAAATTAGTTACAGTTTAAACAAAGATGAACCCGATTTACAAGTTATAGACAAAAGATAGCAGAAAAAATGCCTTAAATCAATTTTATCAAACCAACAGTAAATGAGAAATGGAAAGACTTTAATTGGAATTACTTAAAGTAGTTAAACAAATGTTAAGCATTCACCACATAAACAATTGCAGAACTGAAAGTAAATGAAACTGAAAAGTAAAGTGTTGGAGTGCAATGCTGGAGTGGAAGTGTGCTAAAATGAAAAAAAGTTATAGAACCGGTTTTGCAATGTCTCTTGGTTTATTTTGGGTAGATTTTATTAAGGTTTTTCCTCTTGAAATTTAGTTTTCGAACCGGTGGTGTGACTACCCCAATCCAGTATTTCTCAAGTCAAAGAGGGAATGCTGTTGTGCTCAACAAAGTGGGAGCAAAGCCCACCCGTAGCTCACAGGTCAAACCCCAATGGCCTGGTGCTCAACAAAGGGGACGAAGAACGGCTAGAGACCCCCCACGGTCTTCTAAACCAAGTCGCCTCCGGGGTCACTGTTTTTAATCAACAGGAAAAATAGCTAGATGGATGCCTATTAAACTAAGACTCCTCTATCCCCTGTCGTATCTCGCGAGTACCCCGAAGGGTGATAACCGAGTAGAGGAACAGAGGGTAGTGAAGTTGTTGTTGGTAAATTTTAAAGGGTAAATTTTAGTCTTGATGATTAGCATACAAGGTAAATTTTAAAATTATCAACAAGATCAACCAAGCGATATCCCTTATGGGAGGTGCTGGTACTTGATCTTGGACTGAAAATAAGATGTGTTGATTGTAGCAGAAAAAAGAAAGTTGTTTTAACTAAGCTAAGCCCCCACTTCTCCTGCTTTTTATACCCAACTTGAAGTCCCTAAAGGGAGATGACAAGTGGATAGAGGATACACAGGATAGGTGGGTTGTATGATTACTCCCTTAACAGAAAATTAAAAAAAAATTCTGAAACTTTGAAGGAAACTGTAACTAGCTAAAGCAATGCCTAACCGCACAGCAATCTCTGTGACAGAGATGGTGGTCTGTCACAGAGATAGTGGGTGAACTAAAAATAAAACTAGAATGTTTAAACTAACCTCACTTCAATCTCTGTGACAGAGATGGTGGTCTGTCACAAAGATAGGTGGGTAAACAGAAATAAAACTTGCAAATAAAAAACTAACTCTAAGCAACTACTTATACAAATTTACAGCAGAGAAATACCCCAATGAGAACTTTTCATTTGGGGTTTACAATGTAATAGAAGAGAGAGAAGAAGTGTAGTTTAGGGCCTCTTTTGGACCAAATTTTTGCTGGTTTTTTCTGGGCAATTTAGGGCA
>LPNX010628226.1:51551-71855 GCA_001517045.1 Pseudotsuga menziesii
CGCAAGGCATTGGTTGAACTTGGTGATGTGAGACTTGGCACTGATGGCATTATTACCTTGAAAGGAAGGTAACTTTTCTATAGCTTTATCTGGCAAATCATGAGGATAACCAATGATGTTAGAAAAATCACATGGCTTGCATAGATCATCCATTGGTGAGGATTGGTTGTTTTGGGCAAACAACAAATGGATATCAGAGATAGCCTCTTCTCCAAGATTTGCAAGGAGTCTACGGGGAGCAAGTCTATTCAACCTCCTCCTATATACCCTTTCAGGCTCGGTGAGGGAGTTGAGTAGACCACCTGAATGGCTCCGGGTAGAATACCTCACTATATTTGAAAGTGGAGTCGCCACTTGGAGAAAAAGATAGCTCTAATATGGGTAAATAAGTTATTAAAATTTAATTAAAGAATTTTATTAAAAGTTTAACAAATTGAAAAATTAAAAATTAATTAATTAAGTCAGACCAAGGACAAATGACTTGTCCCCGGCAACGGCGCCAAAGATGTTGCCGCCTAATTCACACTTTAAGGCACAGGAAAGTCACAACCTGCTATGTGTGTGCTTGGGGGCAAGCAAGAGCTGGGGACCACTGTCACCACAGTCCACAACTCCTCCATTTAGCCAAGATCCCAACAGAGCCAAGGGGGGAAGTCCCTACGGAAAAGACTAAGTTCCAGATTTATTAATTTATTACAAATTAAAGGGATCTTTTATTAAAATTGAGGCTAAGGTTTTGAGAGATGACAGTCAAACCAATGCAAGATGCAATAATTGAATGACAGTCAATCCTTTTATTTATAACCAGTGCCTAAAGAATGGAGTCAGAGAATGCAACTTTCAATGGATGCTATCTAAGTTAATTATCCCACAGGTTAAGTTGTCTAACAAATGAGATGAATAAACAAATAAATGATACAATAATGAACTTATCAGTATAAACAAATCAAGTAAATTAGTTACAGTTTAAACAAAGATGAACCCGATTTACAAGTTATAGACAAGAGATACCAGAAAAAATGCCTTAAATGAATTTTATCAAACCAACAGTAAATGAGAAATGGAAAGACTTTAATTGGAATTACTTAAAGCAGTTAAACAAATGTTAAGCATTCACCACATAAACAATTGCAGAACTGAAAGTAAATGAAACTGAAAAGTAAAGTGTTGGAGTGCAATGCTGGAGTGGAAGTGTGCTAAAATGAAAAAAAGTTATAGAACCGGTTTTGCAATGTCTCTTGGTTTATTTTAGGTAGATTTTATTAAGGTTTTTCCTCTTGAAATTTAGTTTTCGAACCAGTGGTGTGACTACCCCAATCCAATATTTCTCAAGTCAAAAAAGGAATGCTGTTGTGCTCAACAAAGTCGGAGCAAAGCCCACCCGTAGCTCACAGGTCAAACCCCAATGGCCTGGTGCTCAACAAGGGGGGCGTAGAACGCCTAGAGACCCCCCACGGTCTTCTACCCCAAGTCGCCTCTGAGGTCACTGTTTTTAATCAACAGGAAAAATAGCTAGATGGATGCCTATTAAACTAAGACTCCTCTATCCCCTGTCGTATCTCGCGAGTACCTTGAAAGGTGATAACCGAGTAGAGGAACAGGGGGTAGTGAAGTTGTCGTTGGTAAATTTTAAAGGGTAAATTTTAGTCTTGATGATTAGCATACAAGGTAAATTTTAAAATTATCAACAAGATCAACCAAGCGGTATCCCTTATGGGAGGTGCTGGTACTTGATCTTGGACTGAAAATAAGATGTGTTGATTGTAGCAGAAAAAAGAAAGTTGTTTTAACTAAGCTAAGCCCCCACTTCTCCTGCTTTTCATACCCAACTTGAAGTCCCTAAAGGGAGATGACAAGTGGATAGAGGATACACAGGATAGGTGGGTTGTATGATTACTCCCTTAACAGAAAATTAAAAAAAATTATGAAACTTTGAAGGAAACTATAACTAGCTAAAGCAATGCCTAACCGCACAGCAATCTCTGTGACAGAGATGGTGGTCTGTCACAGAGATAATGGGTGAACTGAAAATAAAACTAGAATGTTTAAACTAACCTCACTTCAATCTCTGTGACAGAGATGGTGGTCTGTCACAAAGATAGATAGGTAAACAGAAATAAAACTTGCAAATAAAAAACTAACTCTAAGCAACTACTTATACAAATTTACAGCAGAGAAATACCCCAATGAGAACTTCTCATTTGGGGTTTACAATGTAATAGAAGAGAGAGAAGAAGTGTAGTTTAGGGCCTCTTTTGGACCAAATTTTTGCTGGTTTTTTTTGGGCAATTTAGGGCAGCATAACCCCCTCTTTTTGTGCACAAAACCTGCAAAAAATCAGCAACTTACTTGCTGGAAATTACTGCAGAAAACTGAAACAGAAAGTTAGAACAATTTAGTGTACAACCCATAAATTTTATAAAAAAATCTGAACTTCAAAAAATGGAAAAACAGAAATTTTAGTGGCTGAAAATGAATGTTTTTAGGGTGAAAACAACATATAAACAGCAGATTTATAAGCCTATACTAATATATAATGGATGAGGGCCCTAAAACAAGGGTTATATTCACTATACAGTGAATAAAACCCAGTTTCAGGATAGGAAAAGAAAAATGGCCGAATTGAAAATAAGAAAAAAAACGAAACCCTTGGAGGAGCCCTTCTTAGCTTTGGATCCCTGCAAATAAACTATGAAAGCTGCAACCAGAAAGCCAAGAGATGAGCACAATAATAAACCCTACAAAATACTTTGTAGAATCTTACTAATCTACTCACAAATGAAGATAGAAATACTTCTACCTACAAGTCTCTCCACAAAATACTTTGTGGAGAGCTTCCAAGCTAAACAAGAGCAACAAAAATTGAAAATTTTACAAGGTTACCTCACTAATCCAAGCATGAAATGAGAAAATGATGGCACAATATTCCTCCAAAGCTTCCTTCTATTATGGCCCAACTAGGGCAAGATTCAATACAAAGTAGTAAGAGGCTTGGGCCAAATGCTTGAGAGAATATGAGAAGAGAATGGGGAAAGATTCTGGCAGCATAACAATAGCATGAATGAAGTTATGAAATGAGGGAGTGAGACCCTCATTATATAGTTGAGGAAGACCCCAACCCCTTGAAGATCAACGGCCAAGATTAGATCTAGATCTAGATTTGATCTCCACCACTAGATCTTGGTATTTGACTTTGCACCCTTAGATCTATGGCTTGAGTGCTTGATCCATGTCTTAAGCATTTTACACCATTAGATCTAGGTATTTGACCAAAACGTCCACCTTTAGATCACCTTGATGAATTTTTAAAAGATTTAAAGTGGGCCCAAGCCAGGCGCCCCTCCAAATGTGGCGCCCTCTCCTCTAAGTGTGACGTCTTCCTCCATATCTAGTGCCTTCTCCAATTTGGTAGCGCCCTCTATCCACATGTGGCGCCTCTCTTAAAGTAGCGCCCCCTCTAGCAAGTGACGCCCCTTTATATTGGTAGCGCCTCCCTCTAAAATGGCCTTTTTATGTGTGACGCCCCACTTTAGTGAGGGTTTTAACCCACGATTTGGCTCCTCTAAGGTTAGCGCCTCCCCTTTATGGAGTGGTTTGGACCACTTAATAAACTTTAGAATTCTTCTAGCTAGGCTTTAGACTTTTAACCTTTGCTTCAAGACATTTAACCTTTAGACTTAGGCTAAGCATAATATTTCACCTTAGATTTAATTTTTCAATTTAATTTTTAAATTTTTCCAATTTTGACTTACGAAAAATTAAAAATAACCTTGAAAAAATTATATCTTGGCCATGGGGGGGTGGAAAAATTTGAAATAAATTTTCCTAGGCTTAGGAACCCCCAAACAAAATTACCATGGCATTATTTGATTTTTTACTTCAAAATCAAATAATGTGAATTTTTGACTTAGGGAAATTAATTAATTCCCTAGGAAAAATAGAACCTTGCTTGACCAAAATTGGTCTATCTCTTCAACCTCTTGTCTGAATGACATGGGACTCGAAGCAGTGGCTTAGGGGGTTTCATAGTGATTTACCTTGCATTCATAGCCCCTATTACAAAATGACAGTGCTTGAGCAATTACATTATTACATCAAAATTGAGTTAATTAACCACCAAGGGGTGAAATTAATTAACTAGAAAAAATAAATAAAAATACAACAACATAACGAAACTCCGCAAGACTCTATACAAATGTCTAGCATGGTCATGAAAAACATTTTGAACCCTTAGCCACCCCTTGGACTTGACTATTAGAACGCCTGTCACCACTTTGGAGGATTTTGAGTGAAAAACCAAACCAATTAAAATCGTTTACACAACAAGATTAATTGGAAAGGGAAAAAACACTCGATGAGGGGACTTCCCTAACAACCAGTTCCATGGTGTGGCATCCATATCATATGACCCACACTAGCACATATAATTACATTAATTTTCCCACGCAGGGGAGCGGACATTTCGTTTTACAAAGGGGCAATTGCCCTGCAGAAGTGAAAAAATCCTCAGATTTTTCCAAGGTACAATTTGTACAACTATGTACATCTTCATGTACATGGAGTTGCCACCTAGTCGAAATAGGTGGGCAACAGGGGAAGCCTGTATCATCCCTTGTTTTCTGTTTTTACTTTTCACATGCATAATAATTGTTTAGAGTAGATTAGTCTCTTTACTTTCATAAAAGAAAACTCTGTTAATATAGTTTTATTTCAGTCTTACTGCTTTTATTTAATTGATAAAAGAAAAAGAAGGAACACAAAGTCTCTTGAATCTCACTGAAAAGTGGATCAAGAGCACTCTCTATCGGAGAGTTTTTATTTTGTTTTACTGCTTGCTTTTATTGCTTAAAGAAAAAAGAATCCAAAATCTCTTGAATCTCACCGAAAGGTGGATCAAGAGTGCTCTCTATCGAAGAGTTTATTGTTTAGTTTAGTTCTTTAACTTTTGCAGCATCTTTGTTTCTTTTTTTCATGAATCTCTTAAATCTCGCCATAAGGTGGATCAAGATTGCTCTCTGTCGAAGGGTTGTTGCAATGGCTCCTTTTCATCATTAATAAAATCGGAATAAACCAATTTATTACGTTGTGTATGCTCTACCCGGTTGGGATACCCAAAAGCAATGTAGACTATTTAAATCCTCACATTCCTAATCAAAAGTCACATCAATAAAATTTACCAACTTCCCCCAGGTGAAAATCCAATGCCTAGATTTAAGTCGTTGCGGTGGCGAATTACCCATAGGAAGCAGGAACAACTGGTCAGTGACCTCGAGGTATAGTTAAACTACACGATTGTGGTGTAGTGTTGAACACTGTCGCAGAGACTCTGCACCAGCCTACATATTCCTTGCCGGTAGCCGCATCGATTAAGGGTTTTGGACATATCTCCCATACCGAAAGGTATATCTTAGAGATCCCCCTCACATTTAATAATCAACCTCATCTTTAAAATTTATCAAGAAGCACTTGCAAAACATTCTCAAGCACTCCATTTGGCACGGGTCAAATTTTAATTTTGCTTATTATCTGTCTAAAGCATTGCTATTTATCTATTTTTCATATCATAAGATGCTCTACTTTTAATCTGCAATGATCAAATGATTGGCTATCTCTTATTCAAAAACCCCTAAAAACACCCATTCGCATCACGCATCTTAATAAACTTTAAAACTTTTGAGCCTTAGAAACTCTCTGTAGGGACTACACCCTTGGATTCGTTAGGAGTTTGCCTAAACGAAGGAGTCGAGATCAGGTGACAACACTTGAGTCTTTGCTTGCCCCCAAGGCCGCACCTCTCCCTTTTGCCAGGAGATAGCTATTCGAAAGACTTTTGGCTGACGATGTGCACATCGGCGGGCAACAATCGACAAACCGCGACAAGCATTAAAAAGGAAAAATTTGTACTTTAATATGGTCAAAATTTGCTTACCGATTTTTGTCAACTTTTGCCCGATTTTTGCTGATTTTTGCAATTTTTGCCCGATTTTTTTAAATGTCCAATTTTTTGAAAAATCATGATTTTTTCAGGGTGAAAAATAGACGGCCAAAAAAATTCACTATTTTTCCGGACATCGTCGATTTTTCTGCCATTTTTTCCACTGAGCTTTGACCAAGTCATCCTAGTTGTCCGAGTCAAACACGGTTCTCAAGGCAGTGACTACAAAAAATTAACACCGGTTCTATTTGATTTAGACATGCCCAGAACCAATATTGCAGTCTCAATTTTCATCAGATGGACACAATTATTGAGTTCCAGAGATTATTATTTTTTTATTGACTCTGACCATTATTTTTATTTTGAGATGATGATATTTATGGCATTTCAATGGATCAGTGTGTATGCGTAGTCACTTGTACCATTCTACTATGTCTCTAGACACTTTTGTGTAGTCAGCTTGCCCAATTCTCAGCCTAAATGAAGTTATGATAATTTTTATTATTCTCATAGGATGTACCATTGAAAAATGAACTAGGAGAATCACTGAGGAAATCGATTTGGCTTGTGTGGTCAAGGAAATGGAAAGGGAATGCTTCCAGATGATTTATTATAGCTCTCCAGACATATCTACAGCAGTTTCATCCAGTTTAATGTTCCGTATTATTTTTTTGGCTCTCTTAGGGAGGAAGTCCCCCATAGGGAGAAATTGGCTAAACTGACCAAAATAAAAGTGTGTAAATCAAGTTGTATCTTTAGAAATATGTATGGGGGGACCCCTTAATCACCCCCCCATGTCTCGTAAGTGTTAAACTTGCAAAACTAATGATTTATCATGTTGTAAAAATGGGGTTTGAGGTAATTCACCCCCCTCAAATGTATTTGTCTAAGTTGATCCATGTAATGTAAATTTAAAAGATCTCCACCGTTGATGATGTTCTAATATCAACCGTTAGATGGATGTAGGTTAGAATGTGGACACACTCTCGATTTATTTAAGAGTTGCGATCCCCTCATTGTATCCCATTGAAAAAATTTGTACTCTTGGCTCTGGACATTTGAATAAACACATTTTTGTAGAAATTCTTGAATCTTCTTTGTGGGATGATCTTGTTTGAGATTGGAAAGTTTATCTTACTAAGCATTTGAAATATTTTTCTGGATATCAAATACTTTTTGGAATATAGTGTTTTACATACCGAAGGGCATTTTCTCTTGGGACGTTCTTGTGGATCTCCCAACTCGTTTCTCTAGAAGACGTTTGCATAATCAGGGGGTTTGTCAATAGTATCTTTGATCTTTGATATGCACTCTGATTTTCTTGCATTTACAGTGTCTTTTTCATGCGTAGCAAATCTCATTTTTAGTAATTTGATTGTGCAGGGAAGAGGGGCGCGCAACCTCACATGGGCAAATCGTTTCCACTTGGTACTTCGCCAAAATCACTTCAATTTGATCAACACAAGATAAATCATTATTTACAAGGAATCTACAAGATTTTTTGGGTAAGATCTACTCATAATCTCATGTTCTACATTTCTATTCCATTAGTTATAAAATTCTCTGGCAAAACTCTCATTTTGAAACCCTCGATTTTTAGATTTATAGGATTTTGTTTGCAGATGGCTTTAAAACTTAAAACCCACCTTGGAAATAAATTAAAACCCTATAGTTTAAATTTGCGTAACCATCAGACTCCATTTTCCCATCTAACGCACTGGACATTCCTCTAGGGGAAGACGCCCTACTTAAGGGAAGTGGTTATTTTTTGTTCCGTAAATTGGGTATTCCCAGTTTCACTTCCAATTGCATTATCTTACACCTAGCAATCAATCCGAGTGTCTAATTTTGCTTAATTTAACCAGTGATCCCTAGATCCCAATTTCCATACTCAAAACCCTAGGATAAATTGCGACTTTTCACATACACACTCTTTTTCTCTTTGTAATTGTGCCAAACTCTAATTAACTATCCTACTAAGAGATATAATCAAATTTCCCTGGATTATTTATTTGTATTCCTTATTTGTAGGACAATCTTGGTTATAGGGACGCCCCCTAAGCTTATTATCTGCACCGAGTCTAAACTGTCGGTATCCTTGACAAGCGTGACATATGAGTTCTTTCAGAGGTCTTGGATATCGTAGGTCATGACTTTAGTTGCATTTCCCCTCTGTCATCCTGGATAGGATCATCTGATGGGGCAACTACAAGATTCGTGATAACATAAACAATAAAGGAGAATACCCCGCAAACTTCCCCGGAATAGTTCCATCACTAATACAATATCACAAGATGGAAAAACCCAAGAATAATAAGTCTTTTGCAGCTCTCTCTCTCTTTCTCCTCTAGCGAACATGTCCTCTCTCTCTTATGCGAACTTGAGAGTGAGTGAATGTGTGTATAAATGAGGGAGGGTGCCTTCCTATTTATACCCTTCAATTAACATAACCTAAAACCTAACTAGGCCAACCTCTTGACCTATTAGGTTGAATTCTCCTAAGGAGACTCAAAAATACATTTTATTTTATTTATCCTAGGGACTATTGCCCTGACTTACAACGAAGGTTTTACCTCAATGACCAAACATAATAATGACATCCCGAACGGAGGAAAAATATCTCTTACGGGAATACAAAAATAATATACAACAAAATATCTTCTGAAGTTACTGTTATCACCAGCCTTGTAGTTGCCTATGTGAGGTGGATCCAAGATGGATGGTAGAGGGACAAGCAACTAAGGAGGTGGAACCAACATTGCCTAGACTCCCAAATGGATGGTTGTCACGCCAATCAAGGCAGCCTTCACTTTATGTGTCTTAGCCCAAGACAACAAAGGGGGAGACCCAGATCTACTCCCGACAGGAGAGATCAAACCTATACACCAAATCAGATCAAATGGACTTTGAGGTACGTAAGATGTAAGGAGACAGAAACCATAGATCTACGGATGATAATACTAGGTGAACCAAGGCTTTGGATGAGGGTTTCAAAAGTTTGAGGCTTGAGCCAAAGTGGGACACAGGTGACTTATGAAGTAACTACTAGATATGGGGTTGAGGTACTAGCAACAAGTGAGGATATCCGCTGCCTTGGGAAACGTGACCAATGCAGGGAGGTTAAGGACAAGATTGGGGCTATCTAGTACCAATGGATAGATTCGATGATAAATGTGACAGTATCAAAGTTCTCGAGTCATCAGGGAAAGAACAGATTGCGAGGAAAAGAGGCCACAGAGAGGCTAGCACTAGGGTTGGAGATCAATGCCTGTTGGACCTAAGGTAATGAAGTCAATATATGTCCAGCATTGGAGTGGACCCACCTGGGAAATGCCCTGATCTATGGATCCAGGAAATTATTTGGGCAGAAAATTCAGTCTACGGAGGAGACTAGCAGTAAGGTGGCTAGCGCTAGGGTTTGGAGAGGCAGATCCTCAGATCTAGTACAATCTGGAGACCATCAACTCAGCGTTGGAGGGGAAATGGGATGGGGATAACCTGATCTACAAACCTAAGTTGGAAAAATGCCGAAATAAATAAGATCTAGGAAAAAGTCAAAAAAATGATGAGAAGCGCTAGGGTCCTGGAAGACAATTTCTCAAATCTAGGGCCACCTATCAGCATCTAGCTCAGCATTGGAGGTGATTTGGAGTGAGGACCCGATCTACAAACCCAAGTTGTTATTTTCCCGGAAAAATCAGATCTCGAGAAAAGTCAAAAATTCAGTGGGGGAGCTAGGGTTTGAGAAGGTAGTTTCTCAAATCTAGGGAAAACTAGGCTAAATTAGCTCAGCGTTAGGGGTGAATTGGTGAGAAGGAGGCCCGATCTACAAAACCCATCATTGGTTTGTCTAGAGATCTAACGGTTTATTTATTAGTATTTTTGGTTTTTTTATTATTTATGGAAGTTTCAGAAAAATGAAAAAACGCATGTGTCAATGGGTTGAAATCTGGAAGAAAGGAACTAACCAGTAAATCTTACCTGCAAATCCTTCTAGATGCCTTGAAGGTTATGATCCCTATTATCCCGATCAATTTGAGAAGACCTGTGTGATTTCTAAGCCCAACGTTTTGCTCCAATTAACCAATGCACCCTCTCTCCTACATAAGCAAACGTCAACAATATCAGATTTGTCGTATCATGAAAAAAAATCAAGATCTACAGAAAAGTAACATGATGCAATCATAGATCACAATGAAACTAATGAAAACCCCCTGTCACAGACGAAACCAGTCCAAGCGAGTTGAGGTCCCCCTGCAAAAACGCCCAAGATTAAGTCGCCCTTTTGTAGACAAGACAATGATCCCGAAAAAATATAGATCTCACACAAATTTCCCAAATGTTAGGAAGCAAAAGACTTTCCAATCACCATCTAAGAACACCAAATGCAAAGGAGATCCAAAAAATATCCACCAGAAATTTTTTCTATTAATCAGATCCAAGAGCCAGACCCCTTACAAATGAGAAGCTCTCTCCTTTAAATAGGAACGAGAGAACCAAAATCCTAACCACTTTCAAAACGAGTGGCTAAGATTAAAAGATATAAATATTCTAATCAATGGTTGAGATGAGCTCAACATACAATACATGGATCAATATAACCATAAAGTACCAAAGTGGACTAAATCACCCATAAAGAGGGTACCCCACTCAACAAGAAATAAATGAAGCACATGGTGGGTCCATGGAGTGTTAACTAACTCCCTCTGGGTGCCCCATGGCACAATAAAAAAATATAATATTTTAATTTTTTTACTTTGTGCCTCCTTGAGGAAATTGTGAGCCTCCCAAAAGCTCCAGAAAATAATATAAAAATGCCCAAAAAATAGGTGTGGGCCCAATCAGGTGCTGCAACTGCTGGAGAAGGTGCGGAGGACATCACTCATCATCATGACTCATCCCATGTCATTTCCTTGCCTCAATAGCCCAAATCGATTTCTTCAATAGCCATTTAATCATTTATTAATATGCCTCAAGAAATGTGAACCTACCAAAACAGCCTCCTAGGGTGCCTACGTTGTCTAACTGAGCCCACCAGACTCTTTCGGATGGGGGTACTATGGTACAATCAAGTGCCTGCACGCCCTATGGCCCATACAGTACCCTAGGAGATCCCATAAAAACATCTTCCTGCTCAGCATCTCATATGTAAGAGATCTAGCTGAAAAATGTACTGTATCTGAAAAATAGAATATGGTAGCCTGGCTACTATATATGTGATAACAATTACATTTACAACAACGCTCCCTCTTGACTAGGAAGCTATTCTCTCACCACAGTCATCAACACTTCTAGACATGTCATCATTCCTAGATCATCATTGTCGTTGTTGTAATCCTCATTTTGTCGATCATTGATTAGTGACATCTATATGTCATAAGAAGTTACTACAAAGCCAGCCCTATTTCATGTTAGGTGTAGGCCTAGCCCGAACCTAGGTCTTCATCATTTCCACGAGCAAGTCATCACGTAGGTACAGCCCAGGACCATACATTACAATGACATAGCAATCAGCTACGTCTCCTACAGTCAGCTCATCATATCCAAATCATCTCATCGTCACACACAGAGAGTAGCCCAAATGCACACCTATGTCCAACAGACCACATGCGTTCTACCAGCATGGGAGCATCGCAAGGAGCACCCTAGGTGCATTACCTGCGTCTTCCACCATGCGAGAATTGCCTAGGAGCAACCAAGGTGCATTACGTCTCTCAACGGTCATCCCACGTCTACCAACATGAGAGCACGCCAGGAGAACCCCAGGTGCATTACGTCCCAAGAAACACCTGCGTCTTCCACCATGCGAGAATTGCCTAGGCGCACACCAAGTGTCTTGTGACAAGTGGACTTCTCCTCATCTCCAGCATGGGAGCACGCTAGGAGCACCCCAGGTCCATTATGTCCCAAGGACAACCTGCGTCTTCCACCATGCAAGAACTCGCTCTAGTGCATCTGCGTCTTCAGGTCTTTCATTATCTCCAACATAGGAGCATCCCAGATGCATTACGTCCCGAGAACCACCTGCGTCTACCACCATGCGAGAACTCGTCACTCCCTCTTTCTAGGGACCTCAATCTAGATGACACAAAGCTTCTCTCTGAAGTATTCGAGCTTCACTATGGCTAACGCCTTGGTCAATATGTCGGCTATCTACACATCTGTCGCTACATACTGGAGCTTTATTGCTCCTCTTAGTACCATATCCTGAATATAGTGATACTTAATCTCAATATGCTTTGACTTGACATGGAACATTGAGTTCTCTAACAACTTCAACCAAATCTGGTTGTCACAAAAGATACAAGTCGCCTCTAAATCGAGATCAAACAAATCAGATAGTAGCTTTCGAAGCCATACTACCTCACAACTAGTCGAATAGGGTGCAACATACTGTGCTTCGGTTGTACTCAGCGCCACACATGAATGCTTCCTGCTAAACCAAGAGATCATACCAGATCCCAAGCTGAAACAACATCCCGAAGTGCTCTTCCTATCAGTGGCATTGCCTTCCCAATCCAAATCAACATAACCGTGCACGTTAATCTTTTGGTCTGCTTCATACTTGAGCCCATACTCATCTATGCCCTTCAGGTACCTCAATATATGCTTTGCAGCAATCAAGTGAAAATGTCTCGGATCCGTCAGGAACTAGCTCATGGTGTTCATAGCAAAGCATATGTCTAGCCTCGTGTTCGTCAGGTACATCAACGAACCAATCATCTATTGATACATCGTGGGAAAAACTGACTCTGATGAAGCATCACACTGTAGCTTCAAGTTCAAAGCCATAGGTGCGGTCATTGCCGTGCAGTCCAGCATTCTGAAATTCTTTAGAATCTCCACGGCATACTTTCCTTGACCAAGAAAGATCCCATCCGCACTCTGCCACACCTCCAAGCCTAAGAAGTAATGCATCATTCCAGGGTCTTTCATCTCGAACTCAGCAACAAGCCTCCTCTTTGCATCTGCAATGAGTTCATTCTCACCTGTCAGAAACAGGTCATTGACATATAGCAGGAGTATCACTGGTCTTCCGCATTCAACCTTGAAGTAAAGGTTGGAATCTATTTTAGTCTTGGTAAATCCTATGCTTCGATCTGTACAAGGATTTCTTTAACTTGCACACATGAATATGTATGTCATGTGTCTCAAATCCCAGTGGTTGCTCCACGTACACTTCCTCTTCAACTACACCATTAAAGAATGATATCTTGACGTCCATCTGGTGTACCTTCCAATTCATTAGATCTGATGGAAATGTATCTTGCTACGAGTGCAAATGTCTCTTCGTAGTCTATGCATTCTTTATGCGAGAAGCCATGTGCTACAAATCTTGCCTTATGTTTTTCAATGCTACCATCTACAGCATGCTTGATCTTGTAGATCCCCTTCGAAGTCACAACCGACTTCCCTTCTGGTCTCAAAACTTTCTCCTAGACATCATTTTTCATAAGCAACCAGTACTCCTCGATCATGGCATCCTTCCATTCTTTCTTTTTTGTTGCTTCTTCATAGTTGGAAGGTTCCTTATCAAAGATGTCACATAGCAGGGCCACATAGTTGGTGTATGGTCTAGGTCTCTTGCTTTCTATATGCATCCCATCTGGAGAACCATACTTCTCTACATCTTGCATTAGTTCTTGTGCCCATCAAGTTCTTCTTTCGTTGGAGTTATTCTCGCAAAGTGGTTCTACAGGTTCTTGTGGTTCTTGTGGTTTCGTCATGTCGTGGTCCTCGTGGTCTTTTGAAATTGCTTCTTCCATTGCAGTGTTTCTGGCTCTAGTTGTTTCAAGTTCTCCAACTTCTTCAATAGGTAGTTTTCTTGATCCGGAGTATGTCGAGTCTTCGTCAAATGTTACGACTCTGCTGATGTTGAACTTCTTAAATCCTGGGAAGTATATTCAACGGGCCTTTGAAGTGTCGATGTATCCTACGAATATTCCCTTCCTTCATGAAGGATCTAGCTTGGTCATCTTTTTTTTTGGGGATGTGTATGTACACTGGGCAGCCAAATATCCTAAGATGGTTGACTTATGGTTTCTCACCTGAAAAAGCCTCTTTGAGAGTCTTGTTTTCTCATACTCGGTGAGGTGTATGGTTCTGTACATACATAGTTGTCCTTGTTGCTTCTGTTCTTTCGTTTTGCTATGCCATTCTGTTAAGGATTGTAGGGAGTGCTCAACTCCCTCTTAATCTCAGATTCTCTACAAAGATCCTTGAATTCTTTTGTGGTGAATTCTCGGCCATTATCTGACCGTAGGGTCCTAATCTTCCTTTTAGTCTGATTTTCAACCAAGGCTTTGAATTCCTTGAACTTGTTGAATACCTCATTTTTACTTTTCAAGAAGTAGATCCAAGTCTTACAGAAGAAGTCATCTATAAAGGAAACATAATATGCATACTCACACAGTGAGTTGGAGGACATGGGACGGCATACATCTGAGTGAATTATCTCCAATATCCCTTTTGTTTTGCTTTCACTACTGGGAAACGCCTTCTTTACATTCTCTCCTTGCGCACATCCCTTGCAAACGCCTTCATGTTTTGTCTGGATTTCTGGAAGTCCTGAAACTGTTTTGCTTGCAATAGGTAGTGGCCTATAGTGCACATGTGCAAACCTGCTATGCCATAGTTCACTTGGTTCTATCGAGTCATGAACAAATGCTTGTTCAAGTTGTCCCTTCAACTTGTACAAGCCTCCCTCTGGCTCTCCAATAAGTGTTGCACCATTTATTGTTGTTCCTTTTGGCCACATTAGGGCTTGGCCATCAACAAATGAAACCCTTATTCCTTTTGCATCTCTAGCGCAGACATGGAGAGAAGATTCTTCTTCAATCCCAAAACATATAGAACATCTTTCATCTTCAAGGATATATCGAAGTCTAGTTTGTAGGAAGCTTCTCCACTTCCTTTTATGGGATATTGATAGTTATCCCCAAGTTTCACCTTGTGAGGTGACTCGTGCTCAGATAGATTGACGAATGATTCTTTGTATCCCGTCATGTGCTTGGATGACCCACTATCTACAAGCCAATCATTGCTTCCATGTGCGAGTGCCCGTGAGTTCTGAGATTAAGACATATTCTTCATCACTTGGAGAATCAACTCTTTCTTCTCTAATTCTTTTCATTGGTGGTTCATCATATTCAACGATGTAAGCATGATGTCTTTTCTTATTGGACTTCTTGTTGAACGAACCCTTGTTTTTGGGACAATCTCCAAAGTAGTGTCCCTTCTCATCACATGTGTAGCATCTAACACTGATTAGATCTCTTTTGGGTTTCCTATGTCTTTTGTGATGATGATCCTCCCTCTTGTTGTGATGATGGTCCTCCCTCTTGTTGTGATTTCTTCTGGTGTGAACTGTGAAAGCCTGATCATCAATTCCTCCCATCTTCTCTTCTCTTGTTATGAGTCAAGCTTCTTCTTGGGTGCATTCTTCCAAAAGTACGTTGAAAGTCATCCGCTTCTTTCTGGCACATATTCCTTGAATGAATGAATCCCATGATCTTGGGAGACCATTCAAGGTGGTCATAACAATCTCTTATCTTCCTCCCCGAAAGGTCTGCAGAGACAGCTTGATGCCTTAGCTCTGTTTTGCGACCTTCGGACGCTGACAATGAATTTGAGCAAAACAAAGGTTATGATCTTCAATGGGGTGAAGAAAACCTCGGATTTCTACGTCCTATTCAAGGGGGAGGAAATCGAGATCACCAGCACTTATACTTACTTGGGAGTGCAGTTCTCTATTCCCCACTTCAGTCTACGACCATCTCTCCAGCCTCAAATCAACAAGGGATACAGGTCCCTGGCCCTTCTTGACAGACAGTGTGTTATCCACAATTTTGTACAGTAGTTGAACTTTCTATTAAGCCACCAGTTGTTGAACACGATGCATGTTCATTGCCAGAGTTCAGAAGTTTAGTATGTTCCATAGTTAGCAAATTTGGGCTAACCTTTTTATTTTTTGTCAAAATGACCATGCCCTATGGGGTTGTAATAAAGTGTGCTAGTAGGAGGGTCTTGAGTGGCTCGGTTCCCTTAGACTTAACAATCAAATAGGGCATTCCAATGATTTTTTTCCCTTGTCGATTATTTCTTTGTCTTTAGTCGAGTTATAATCGATGAGTTTTTCTCTTGCTACCTCCAAAGCTAGAATGCCCAAATTTGGCAGTTAGGCCTTGGGGGGTTATTAGAGTCCAACATTAAAATATGAACCTACTAGACACTATTGGTATGTTCTATGGTCATTTCCTATGTCCCGAGATGTGTTAGAACATTGTCCGAAAAAAAAATTCTCGGACGTCCTTGGATTTTATATTTTTTATTTTTGAACTATAGAGAAATAATTAAATTTTTCAATTAATTAAACTATTTTTCCTATGGTTTAATTGAAAATTTTCAAAATGAAATAATTAAGTTGTCTGTCGGTGAATTTTGGCAAATAAAGACTTATTTTCTAAGCCAAAACACTCAAATAACCCCTAGACACACTTATCCTAACTTTCGGATGATTATTTTTCTCCTAATTAAATATTTCCTCAAAATCAATAAATGAGGAATATTTAATTAAAATATTCCTCGACCATTGCATCAGCCCACTCCTTTTGTTTTATTGCTTCTTCAAAACAAGTTGGTTCTTTATCGACTAGATCACACATCAAGGCCATGTAACTGGAATATGACTTTGGCTTCTTTCTCTCTTGGATGGCTCCTTTGGGAGCACCAAGTCTTTTTGCTTCTTCAATTGCTTCACGATCCCAGGCAAGTTTTCTCTTTCGAGAAATCAGTTCATTTGGTAAATCTTCAGGTAGTTGGGGTTCTGTCATATCATGCTCTTCAGGTATCGCGTCTTCTTCTTCAACTCTCACTTCTTTAGGACTTTCAATAGTTTTTGGGAGTTTCATGCTCCTCTTCATCTTCCTTGGCTTTACTTGATTTTCTAAAAGTTGAATCTTCATCAAATGTAACATCTTTGCTAAGTTTAATCTGATGGTACCCTGGGATATATATTCGATAGGCTTTTGACTGTTCACTATATCCTACGAACAATCCTTTCTTTCCTGAAGGATCTAATTTTGATCTTCTCTCCTTGGGAATATGAATGTATACAAGACAACCAAAAATATTTAGATGACTTACCTCTGGTCTTTCACCGGAAAACATTTCTTCTGGAGTTTTATTCCCAAGTGGACTGTGAGAGATTCGATTCTGAACATATATTGTTGTTCTTGCTGCTTCTACCCATAGGTACATTGGGAGATCTTGATCATCTATCATAGCTTTCATAGCTTCCATGATGGATCTGTTCTTTCTTTCCGCCACACCATTTTGTTGTGGATTGGAGGGAATGGTGAGCTCCCTCTTAATCCCGACCTCTTTACATAAATTGTTGAATTCATTTGAAGTAAACTCTCCTCCATTATCTGATCTTAGAATCTTGATTTTCTTTTCAGAAAGGTTTTCTACTAGGACTTTAAACTCTTTGAATGTTTCAAACACTTCATCCTTCTTTTTCAAGAAGTATATCCAAGTCTTTCTGGAGTAGTCATCAATGAAGGAGGCATAGTAAGAGTACCCACTTAATGAAGTGGTTTGCATTGGCCCACAAATATCTGAGTGAATAATATTTAGGATCCCTTTTGCCTTACTATTACTTTTCGGAAAGGGATTCTTAGTATTCTTCCCTTATGCACATCCCTTGCACACTCCTTCATGTTTTATCTGAATTTCTGGTAAACCAGTTACCACCTTGCTTACAATTGGAAGAGCTTTGTAGTGAACATGAGCAAGCCTTTTGTGCCATAGCCCACTTGGATTGATGGTACTGGTTGTTAATGCAGAATCTGTATGTCCCTTTAGTTTGTGTTACCGACTAAGCTGCACCTAGTCGGTACTTTCAGTGAGCCGCCAGTGATGAACACGATACTTGTTCATATTCAGAGTTCAAAGGTCCTTTCAGGCCTCTAGGGTCGTTTTATTTTTTGTAACACATGTTCATACCCCCTTGGGGAAATTGTAAAAAATGTCCTAGCATTTAATTTTTTATAAAAGGCTCGGCTTCCCAGACTTAAGCATCAAGCCAACTAGCCCAGAGTGTTTTTCCCTTGGTTATTATTGGTTGTTGAACAAACGACTAATAATTTCTGAGTTTTTCACTCACACCTCCAAAGCTGGGGTAGTCATCTTGGTGTTGCGGCCTAGGGAGGTTATTAGAGCCTTCGTGTCGGTTTTTTTCACCATGCTAGGCATTCGAATTGAGTCGTATGGACATGTACTAGGTCCCCCTAGAGTTTCGTCAATTTCCGCAAAAAAATATTTTTTTTGTTTTTTAAGCCATTTTTTAATGGTTTAATTAAAAAACTTCAGATTGTAATAAAAGTAAGACACGGAGTCCGTTTCTGACGTGGGGACACTCATTTTCACACCCGGAGCGTCCACTTTACCCATGGGACCACTTTCTACATCAGTCTGACAGCCGGAGCACCCCGTGAGGCATTATTTGGGCTAAAAGTGCATAAAATAGCATTTTAATGCTAAATCTAGACAAATTGGCACTCTGGTCAAAGGTTGAAAAGTCAAAAATATTAAATTATTTATGGATAGGGTGACATGGCATGGGTCCCCTAAGGAGTGCGTCCCTCTCCATATGAGGTAGTGAATATTAAACTTTAGTTTAAGAAAAAATATGAACCAAGTTATAACATGATGGTGACGTCAAGTTCATGAGGAATTCGTAAGCATGGTATGGGGAACGGGTGGACCCCCTCTCATATTTAAAACCTTATATCGGCTTAGACCAAGTTAAACTTACTTTTCTTAAACTTTGGTGTAGTGAGTTGCGCTACCCATGATGGAGTGGACCCCCTTCAAGTGTATTACATCAAGCTTCAAAGTATGGTTTAATTATTCGGCATACACGTGAACTTTGGTTTGGATTTTATCAATTACCATAAGTCAAAGCTTGCAAAAAGGGGATAACATTTTTTGCTCACATCATATTGGATCCATACAATTTTTGGATTAGCGTGAGTGGGACAAGCTGATTGGCGTGTGGAGCTGGTTGACTGGCGGTTGTGGTTAGATTGCGTGGCAACTTGATTGAAGGACAATCTAATTCAGATCTTGATCTAATTTATCCTTGGCGTGATTGCCTTCGAGGTTGGTCATACTTTGTCTCGGTGGTTGGCATACGTGTTGCATGGATGGCGTTCTCAAGATAGGCGTTGAGAAATCTCATGAGAGGTGGCGCATACCTCCTCATCTCAACTGGATATCAACTCTTGTTGTCACCCTTTTTTACTCTGACTTCATCTTCAGTATTGATGAGGCCCCCCTGGGTCTCCCTTTTCCTATATAGGCTGGTCTCTTCTCCTTTGTTCGCCATCAAAGGTGGAACCTCTGCTTGTAATATTGTAATATTTTTCTTGAAGAATTGTGAATAAAAGGCTTTGGAGGCAATTTCTGTGTGGGATCTATGGATGTTTGGATAGAGATTACTCTACATTTGTGAGGTAACCTGTATTTGTTTTCATGCTTGCATATGTTTGGGATTAACTTGCTTTCGGAAAGAAATGGTATTTTTGTAGAGATAAAAGGTAATTCTTGTTAGGTTACTCTTTTATTGCAAGTCGAGGAAGACTATTTGATATATGTATGATTTCATGCTTGGATCTACATTATTGTTGTAGTCTCTTTCGGTTTACACAGGTATTTTTTAATCCTCATTGCTAGTGTTGATAATCTTTTGCAGGAAGCTAATGCTGGAGTATTGATGAGCGAATGTGCTCTACCTTTCCTTCAGTAAAATTTGAAAATAAGCTCTGTCCCTCTGATCTCACCAAGGAAGCTTTTTCTGTCCTTTATTTCTCGCTCTACTCTGGGTTCTTTGAATTTTGATCTACAAATTTCTTAAAATTTTCTTTCGGTTTCAAATGTTTCCACATTAGATCTAGCATCTAAAGTCATATCAAAGGTAGATCTGATGTCTAAAAGTTTCTATTTCTAGTCTGCTTCAAAGGTACATTTAAAATTTTAGATCTAGTTACTTTTCCCTTTTTTCCGCAAGTTTAAAAAAAATTTAAAAATTAAAAAAGCTTGTTGAAAGAGTTTCTATGCATTTTAAAGTTTGATCTAGCATTTTGTGCTTAAGATTTGCTTGCCATTCTCCTTGTTGCCCACCTATTTCGACTAGGTGGCAACTCCATGTACATGAAGTGTACATAATTATACCTTGAAAAAATCTAAGGATTTCTTCACTTCTACAGGGCAATTGCCCCTTTGTAAAACGAAATGTCCGCTCCCCTGCGTGGGAAAATTAATGTAATTTTATGTACTAGTGTGGATCATATGATACGGATGCCACA